>JAUTYZ010746171.1:0-13264 GCA_032273725.1 Panulirus interruptus | reverse complement strand
CGGCTGCTGACTCCCTGACAGACATCGGATGCGTCGGCTCTAGCATACGTCGGTAGCTCATTCCACGACACACTACTTCGAATAATTCCCTGAGGACGGTTTCCTTCCTGACACGCTACAGTAGAAAAAAAGGAACATTGTTCAATCCCCGACAGGTTCGGCAGCGTCGTCTATAACACAAGCCAGTAACTCACTCCAAGACACACAGCGAAGGTCTCCTCCCTCACACACTACAATGACAAAAAGACGCTGCTTACTCCTTGACCGACATAGGGTTGTGTCGTCTCTAACACACGTCGGTAGCTCACTCCACGACACACTACTTCGACTAGCTCACCTGGCAATGGCTTCCTTCCTGACACATTACAGTGGCAAAAAGGAAAAATATCTGCTCATTCCCTGACAAACGTCGGTGGTGTCGTCTCTAACACACGTCGATAGCTAATTCCACGACACACTACTTCGACAAGCTTCCAGACGATGGCTTCTTGCCTGACACACTACAGTGGCAAAAAGAATGAGAAAAACAGTGACAAAAAGAATAAGAAAAAATCTGCTCACTCCCTGACAGACGTCGGTGGCATCGTCTCTGCTACACGTCGGTAGGTCACTCCAAGACAAATTACGTCGACCATCTCCCTGATACACAACAGCGGCTTCCTGCCTGACACACTAGTGGCAAAATAAAAAAAAACTCTGCTCACTCCCTCACATATGTTGTTGCTTTCTTCTCTAACACACGTCGGCAGCTCACTCCACGCCACACTTCTTCGAGTGACGCCTGACACTACAGTTAAAAGAAAAATAACGTTGCTTACTCCCTGACAGAAGTCGGTGGCTTCTTCTCTGATGCACGTCGGTAGCTCATTCTACGACGCAGTACGACTAACTCCCCGACACAAAGAATGGATCCTGCCTGATGACAAAAAACGTTGTTCACTCCTTGACAGGCGTCGTTGGCTTCGTTTCTAACACGTCGGTAGCTCACTTGACACACTAGTTCGACTAACTCCCTGACACACAACGGCAGCTTGGTAAACGGTACCTAAAGGAACATTCAACAGACCACACACTTGCACCCACACTTTCATCCGTCTTGGAGCCATCAGTGTAGAAGTGGACGTAAGACAGATGCTCTATTATAACATTCCGAAAGCGCTGGTGTACCTCACTCTCCGGCGCGTTCACTTTTTCCCCCGGGAGCCAGTTTGTGTTCACTTTTACTTTTGTTTGGTCCCAGGGAGCCAGAACGTTCGTGACCAGCGTGTCCACTTCATTCCTTTTGAAACCAGAGTTCTCACTGTGTAAGTGTATTGTGAGGTCCAGGGGCCTGACTCCTCTGTTGACAAACTGTTCATATTGTTGGATGAGACGACAGGCAGACGTGTTGTTCCTCGTGGCCATCAGAATACCACTTATCAGAGCTGATATATCTCGACGCAGCCGGAGACGAGGTACATTTGCTTCAACTTCCAATCGTGTAACTCTGGTACATGACAGGACCCCAAGGCACATTAACAAACACATTCTGTAATGCATCTAATCTCCCCAGAATACAATCGCTTGCCGAAGCATACACCTGGGAGCCGTGGTCAAATTTTAGAACTAATTAGGGACTGATAGACAATTAATAAGATTTTCTGTCGGCTCCCTAAGAGGAACCCGAAAGATATATTCTTTTACAATTTGTTATCGAATACTAAATGTGATTTTTCCAATTTATTATTCTATCTAAATCTAAACCCAAGAATTTAACGTTATTTCGGAAAGGGAAATTAGGGATAATATTTTTACGGTTAAACAACCGCGACACTTTTTGTTGCTGAAAACTTAAAACCCCACTGTAGCGCCCAACGATGAACGATCTCAAGTGCAACTTGAACCCGTTCAGCCGAAAATTTTACATTGGGCGAGGAGTGCTATATTGCACAATCATCAGCATAAAGTGAGTATTTAAGATACCGACGGACGGAAGCTGGTGACAGAATATCGTTGATTATGATATTAAACAGTGTTGGACTCAGAACGCTGCCTTGCGGCATCCCATTCTCTTGGATACATATGTCCGGGATAACGTTAAGTGCTGCAATCTTGACAGCAAATGTTCTGGCTTTTAAAAAACTACTAACAAAAATGCGTAAATAACCTCTCAAACCAATAGCATAAACTTTGCTGAAGATTTCGTTTTGTCATGTCGTGTCATAGGCTTTTTGTAAATCTAAAAACACTCCAATTAGATAGTTTTTATTGTAAATGAATCTAGAATAATATGCTCTAAATCTATTAAATTATCCATTGTGCTTCTGTTTTTACGGAAAGCATCTTGTTGATCATTTAATAGATTACGCAATTTTATAAATAACAAGCCTTTTATTAACCATTCTTTCCATGACCTAGCAAATGCAGCTCGTCAGTGCAATTGGTCGAAACGAGGTCCAGGGCCCTTTGGGATCGGGATGACATGCGGAAAGTGCCATGAGTTTAGAAACGTTCGACACGTCCAAATCTCATTGTACAACGCTAACAGCTTAGTCATGCTGGCCTTACTAAGATGCTGAATCATCTCGTAGGTTATCCCGCTGGGTCCCAGGCTGGAACCTTTACAGGATTTCAGGGTAAAAATTAATTTTTTCATTGAAAATATTTTGTTGTGTGGTTGGCAATTATCTTCTGTGGCAAAGTCAATTATTGTCAGCTTGGCCTGACGTTTATATTGTACAAAACGTCGGTCATAGTTGGCCGTTCTACTTGTGTCTGAGAATCTCCTGGCGAGTGTGTTGGCCATGTCAACCAGGTTGTCTATTATGCCGGACTGTGTGTCCAGTTGTGGGGGTTGTGGGTGTTGGTATATTCTAGTTATTTTCTTTACTGTGGACCAGACCTAATTGATAGGGGTGTCCTTGTTGATGGTTGAAACATAACAGTAGTCTCTTTTTGCTTGTTTTGTTATTCTTCTTGCCTGAGCCCTTGCTTGTTTATATGCAATGAAGTTATCTGAGGGCTCTTTGTCGAAAATCCTGTATCTCCTATTGCGCTCACGCAGTGCATTTCGGCAATCTAGTGTCCACCAAGGAACTCTATGCTTTCTGGAAATTGTAGGGACCTTAGGAATAGAGGCCTCAGCAGCCCTGAGATGGTGGTGGTTGTATTCTTGACCTTTGTATCAACGTCATCGCCGGATGTATCTAGGATGGCTCGCCTTGCAAATGACACTCAATCTGCTTTCTTAAAATTAGATTTAGATGGAGATTGATTTACAGATATGTTGCATGTATAAGAAAGACAGATTGGGAAGTGGTCAATTCGCAAGGAGTCGTCATAAGTACCCTATGTAAGGTCATTAAGTATATCTGGGGATGACAAGGATTGGTCGATGGCTGAGATGTTACCTGTCCGATCGTCTACCCGAGTTTTACTACCATCGTTCAAAAGAGTTTCCCTCTGTAGTTTGCCCATCTACTTCCCCATTGATAATGATGAGCATTAAAATCTCTTAATATGAATTCACTTTGGGGTAATTAATCCGAAAGCAAGTTTAGCTCATTATCATCAAGTGCACTGGAACCGGGACAATATAATGGAAAAATAGCCAGGTAAGTGTTATCAAATTTTACTCTACATGCGACGGCTTATTCTCGGTCACTTCTGTATGTGGTAATCTTTGGTGTACATGTTCATGAGCTTTTTCTCTTCTATACGGGTGACAGTTATTTAAAACAACACAGTCTTCGACTGTGTTGTTTTAGATTGGTCTTTTGTGGACAGATGACGGATGGCCTGTATATTGCAAGCAACAGTGATAATCGTGCTTGCTTATTCCTAAGGCCTCTGCAATTCCACTGAATGATATTGAATTCGTTGGTTTAAGAGTTATTTCACCGGCCAGCTTTATGAGCCCTTTTTTTGAACTTGGGCGAGTCCCCAGGAGAACGTCATCGGTCCCTGGATTTGATATATTCGTTTACGTTCATCGAGTTTAACGATTCCGCCGAATAGGATTTGCTTACTTTATTCCTCCTCACCTAAACCATGACGCCCGACGTGGTTTCTTTACTTAATTTGACTAGGTTAATCCTGTCCTCTTTCACCTTCTTGGGTTGTGTAGAGGACGCGGCCTTGGAATGGGATTCTTTCACATGAATTTCAGGTTGTGAGGATTTTGGATTGGGTGCATCAGGGATTGTGAGTTGTTTCGGCGGATCTCACAGTCTGGGTGGCAATTGTGCACATAACTGTCTTACATCTTACCGCTGAAGCAGAGGACTCATTGGGCTTTGGAGCCTGGTGAGACTCTTAACACTCTTCCTCGTTTCACCGTATGAGATGTTATTAAGTGCTTTAACTGAACACACTTCATTTTCAAACTTGAACCGGGGACATTCCCGCTCCGAGCTGGGATGATTGCCCTTACAGTTAACGCACAAAGCAATACAAGTCCGCAGTGTGATCCTCGCCTGATCATTTTCCACATCTTGCCGAGAGAGTACAGGATTTTTCAGGGTGGCCATATTACTGGCACTTGAAATAGCGCAAGGGGTTTAGGATGCAGAATCGAACCTGATATCTCATGTATCCTACAGCAATCACATCTGGCAACTTGGATTTTTCAAAAGTTAAGTTAATGAAAGGGGTCCTACGTTGTTCGCCGTTGACAAATTTTTTGGTTGAATCGGGCGGCGATGACATCCTCGTCCGATAATTCCTTTATAATATCCTCCTCCGCCATATCGATGCATCAGGACAGAAAGTCCACCACCAGATTCGTCGATTTGACCTTAACAAGAAGATCACCACTTGCCAGTTTCCTCATTATCTCGACGGCTCCCGCTTGACCATCAAAATCCTTCTTCATCACAAAGGTATTGAGAGAGGCCAAAGCCGTCAATCCAGTCGCATGTATATGTACAAATTGCCCATTGCTATTCTAAATATAAACTCTTCGGTCGTCACCACCACTACCATCTACGGGGGCAGTGGATGGCTTACGGGTATCCATCCTGTTGGGTCTACGCTCTATAATGTGGAGTGGCGTACCACCCTAGACAATGGGGTCGAAGAAAAAAATAGGGCTTTCTCAATAAAAGGTAGAGACAAGCACCTTATCCAGAAAAGTGTCTCAAAGTAAGGCTGGGCGCACAGGCCGGGTTGGGTTGTCCTGCAGTCAACTCTCAGTGAGAGCAACAATCCTGTGTAAACTGTTGTATGGAAATATTAGATTTATTGATAACTTCCACCACCTTCAAAAAACAGAAATAAGAAAAAATATAGATAGCACCAATATGGGGGGTTGCAGCTGGTGAGCTAAGCTACCCAAACGTTACGACCAGCACGGAAAACTGCTGAAACCCGACTGCAGCCATCTCAACGCAAAAACTGAGCTTTAATGTTTAGCATAGCATTGTCTCAATCGTGTGAAATGACTTGCATACCCTTTTACATTTCTGTAACGTTTGTAACGTTCGTTTTGGACTATATACTTACTAATGTTCCGTGTATTAGTACCGCTTGAGTATGTAACTAAAAATTATTTGCAGGCAAATGACTTATTACGTGAAAGATCGCATTATCCTTGTGCACTTTTGACACTTATCAACATAGAAATCTCTTTCGCATTTTTGGCCAAAAATACTTAAATCGAGTCATGATGACGCATCTATCTTTTCCAGGGTGCGCAGTATGCGGGGCTGTCGTTCGTTAAGTGCAGTACATCGGGAACAAGTGACGCGTGGAGCAGATGTTCCGAGGTGTACATCTTCACACAGAAAGTCATCTCAAAAGATCAGCTCACTAATGGGTACTGGTGGTTCTACAGTTAGATCATGGGTATCGTCTCGTTGGTAGTTCAGTATGAGAGACTATTTAGTGGGTCAGCCCATTGCTCTGCTCTGATTACCTTTCTTGGGACATACTTAAAAGTGAAGTATAAGTCTTGAACTGGCAGCTAAAATTAAACAACCAGATTCCCTTTTGTAATAACGTAAGGCTTCTTGGATTGAATTTTGACTGGAGATTAAATTGAAAAAAATCATATTGACTATTAGTAGTAAATTGTAATAAAAGATTAAATATTTTCAAGTTCCTTTTGGGTTCATTTTGGGGAGGCGACAGGTAATCTTCATTGATTGTGATAGAAATAAACTAGACTATGGCTCTCAGGTGTATGTTTCGGCAATTTACTATATTCTGAGGAGGTTGGTTGTGCTGCAGAATAAATGCCTGTGAACTTGTCTCGAAGCTCTAACATGTATGAGAGTTTCGCAACTAGAAGATGAGGCATATGTACCTCCTCTCGGGCTGTGTCGTGATGAATTAACGTTAAAAGTGTAGTATGCTTACGACCAGGAGAAGAAAAGCTCCTGCCTGTCGCCTCGCCCAACAGTACAAACAGTTCGTCGACAGAGGCGTCAGGCCCCAGGACCTCACAATACACTTCCTTAGTGAGAATTCTGTTCTGAAAGTGCAAGAAGTGGACACGCTGGTTAAGAATGATAGACCCCCGTGGGATATGTCTAAAATATTAAGGAACGCGCCGGAGGGTGAGGTAAACCAGTGATTTCGTGGGATCATTACAAATAATTTGTGATATGTCCTCTTCTACACAGATGGATGCAAATGTAAGTTCAAATAGATGATTCCTTAGATACAATCTGCCGAAGTCATACTTCTCTTTTCTACGCGAAATTATTTGCGACTGATAAAGCCATAAATTTTGTATAACTAATTCAGTTCATACGAAATAATTTTCTCCCATTCGTTATGAGCTCTTCAAGCTATAGATTCTGGTTACACAGAGTCAAATGAAAGTTAGGGCAATATTATCAATACATTAGATTCATGTTACAAAGATACCAACTTAATTTGGGTGCCTGGTGGGTCATTACAACATTTACGAAAATGAACAGGCAGACCGGTTGGCTAAGCCAACTTCAGAACTCGAGGGGGTTGTTTCGATCCCTCGGGAGCCGGGGTCCTGCCTTTTCTTGGGAAAGAAATCAATATTTCTTCTGTGGCAGAATCAGTGATCAGCCTGGCTATCACAAGGGAATATAAGCCGGAAGTAGCGAACTAGCCGATTTCCGACAAGAGGAAGTGAAGGGAGGAAGTCGCGCTAGCCCGCCTACGTCTCAACTACACATATGGTACCCACCTAGAACCATATACCACAAGAAGCTTTTCACCATAATGTCCAACATTCTCAAGCAACCTAACAATAGACCCCATACTTCTTCAATGAAACAGGTACCACGAACCTCGGAATACAATAATACGGTATTTTAAGAGGAGAAAAATAAACCTCACCATATACAATCTCCTTGATGGTAACATTCATATAATTAACAAATTGATTAACTTTCTCAAGGAAATGGAAATAATCAATCTTGCAAAAGCAGGGTGTGCCTGCTTTTGCTTTGGGCTGGTTGTGTGGTGGGCGGATCTCCTTGCTCATTATGCTGCTGGCCCGGACCAGGATTGATTTTTATCTGGAGCTGGTTCTGGTGTGGTGTCGAGCTGACGGATTACCGGTGTTTAATATTTCATGACTTATGTGTGTATTGCATGCTGAGGTAAAGGGCTATTTCTAATTTATCCTATACTTTCGCATGCCTTCTGGCAGCCGCACCAGTGGATGCTGTGCCGACTGGGTAGTGTTTGCTGCCCCGTTGACACAATACCCACTTACCAACTTTCTATTATAATATTAATATTTTGTTTCTTCTCTTATCTTATTATCAACATATATTCATACTATTTTCCCTACAGGATTAGATAGTGCATATAAGATCATTGTATAAGGACTTTTTACTGTCAAAAATCAAAAGAGTTGCAGGCCTAATGACCTTCCTCATAGGTCGCTGGCCGTTAAACCCAACAAACCAATCAAAATCAATGTTGTCCTTATAATACATTTAGGATAAGGAATAATAGTAATAGAGTACAAAAATACAACTGAAGTAAACACAAAATGGAATGATTTCATTATGACTTAAAACTTATATCAAAGAGCTGAGCACAATCACCAAAATTAGTGTGGAGCAATTGAAGACTAGTTGCAAATACATTACAATTATTAGAACCTAACTTATTCCATAACAAGAAAAAGATTTTACTCGTTTCTTAAAAACGTCTTTAGCCTAAAGAATCTATCAAGACTGTATTTACAAACATATCAAACTTTTTACTTATTGTTTCTGGTTCATAGATGAATTATTTCGTTTTAAACTATCTAAAGGGATTCGTCTTCATTATTAAGCAATATTTGCATTTAATACTCTGTAAAATTTGAGTTTCATCACCTAGGTATCTACAATATCTTCTTCTGTGTCTTTTATCTATGTCTTGTGGTTATTGAACTCAGATATGCTGTATGTTGCATCTGACTTATTTGTCTACATGAACGACTTTACAACATAATATGATTTTATATTAAGCCAATGTAAATTTATTGAAAAACGGTGCTATATTTTTGTCCTTTTGAGGTCTGTTCTCTTAATCTAGAAAAAAATTGTATTATCTGGTACTACTCGCATTTTTGCATCCTCTTCGTTTGGTTTGTATGTTTGTGTATGTCTGACAATGCCATGAATTGACTATATTTGGAATGAAGCAATTCATCACACTCTACACAACACCCACCTAAGCCCATTATCCTACAGTTACGCCCTGGCCTTGTGACAGTAACGGTACCCCAAACAAACAGACCTGACCTGTACCAGCAATGGCACACCCGAGAACGGGCTGTTAACAGCCCGTGCCAAGCTTTGTTCTGGTGAATCTTTACACACTCATACTCTGACAATATCTTCTCTCTCCCATAATGCCAAAGCAGAATCTAAAGTCACAGATTGTCGAAGTCGTTGGTTCTGACTGTCGACATGCTTGGTTCTGATTGTAGATGTGGCTGGTTCTGATTGTCGATGTCGATGTGGTTGGTTCTGTTTGTCGAAGAGATTGTTTCTGATTGTCGACGTGGTTGGTTCTGATTGTCGAAGTAGTTGGTTCTTGTCGACATGGTTGGTGTATTCTGCTTCTATCTACCTCGTGTCGTCCTTTTTAGTTAAACATGATATTATAGAGAACATCTTCATGTGAACTTCTCGTTAGTCTGTTTTCTGTAATTTTTGGTTATAAAAAAAAAGGACATAGCCTGTGTTTTGCAGCAGCACATTGTCTCTGCACAAGAGTATAGAGGTTGTTTGAGGCACAACGATTTAACCTAATCAGACCCAATCAAACAAAATATCCTTTTTTATTTGGTATTATTTGTTTTGATCTGGTTCCGTACAGGTCACGTGTCAAGAGGTTGTAAATGGCCGAGAGACTGGTCATGCTCTTCATAGCAGCTCTGCTTTTTGCTTCACTTGCATTTGCACTCCGTTCTGTAAGCTCTATCGATTTTTTTTTTCTGATAGACAAGCCGCCATGACCTATTTCACTGACACAGTGCCAATGGCGGTAGAAGTGTCCTATGTGGCACAGATGTTGGCGGATTTTGAGAGGTATTCAACATCGATATGGAAAAGGAAGGTTGCCCAGCTGTTAAGATAATGGCCTTAGAGGAGTCTGATGGAATCGAGATGGAAACAGAATGAGACTAAATTCTCAAGGAAAGGACCCGGTGCCCCAAGATGGGAAAGATGCTGAACTGGCCCTCCATCATATCTCCTTATAGACAAGGGGAGGGCGAGTGGACGGACCCAGAAAGTCGAACCACGCCTTCAGGTATGCGGCTCTGGATAACTCTTAGAGAATATTAACCCTCAGAGGCTAACAGTGGTCGCTCACACACATAAATACACCACATACACACGCAGTCAAATGTACTAGCTTCTTCGCCTGGTCTGCAGCAGGCCTTGAATCTATTTAGGATCATTTTACACCTTTATATTCACCATCCCCTCATCTTCACTAAAACCTTAACCTTCACTGTACCCTTAATCTTCAATGTACATTCCTTTTTCACCACATCCTTATGTTCAGCCTCATCTTCATAGCTAAGGTCACATCCCTACACCCCATTGGCACAGTTTAGAGTTTATGGTATCTTTCTGTTAATGTAGCTTTTCCCACAGAGACAAAGAGCTATATCAACATTTGTAAATGAACTGATTTCGTGAAGAATATTTTCTTTTTTTACTGACTATTATTGCATTACGTGTCTCAACAGGGTACCTGTATTATGGATCCCGCGTAAATATCGATGTTTCACTCGCTCATGGTGAGAGCAACTCCAGGAGCAAGGTATGGTGAGAGCTCATCTCTCCCAGGCTAACCTCACAACTTGACCCATTTGCCCTGCGCTGCAATGTTGTTTCACTCTTCCTCTTCTGTTGGTATTATTTTGGTATTTGCTCCCGAAAGTTGGCTACATGTGTGCCTCCACCATTAGCTAGATCGCGACGCATTACTCGGCAAGCTACTGCGTCACAATAATTACAGTGGTGTCGCTGGCAACTCAAGGGTGGTCCGTTTTTATGACTGTTTCTTTCCCAACACCTCGAAATCCATTCTGTCCCTGCTACTGAGATAAGGTGAGGACAGAAATGTAATGTTATTTGCACTGGAAAGACAGAGTGAGACTTACAATACTTTCCTTTTCATATATCTCTCCTTTCCCATCAGACTCACGACAAGTCCCTTCCTTCCTTCCACATCTTGTCTCACTTTCTTGTTATCCTTCCTCTCTATTCTCACTTTCTAATAGTTCATACCTCATTCCTCTCCCTGTATCTAGCCAGCCTTCGCTCCCTCTCTTCGGAAGGAAGCCCCTAGTAAACTTGCGTCCATACATATCCAATTTCTCCTGCCTAAGAAACCACTTCTGACTTCAACTGGAAATATTATTTCTTATTGTCGATAGGGAAACGGTGTGAAAAACGATCATAGACAGAATACTACAATAGATTAGTTGCATATAAGAATAGGTTTTCTGCCTTATAGTTTGTTTAAGAAGATGAGCAAATACGATTAACTCTTCAATATTATAATAAAAGATGTTCAGTTTTAAGTTTATACGGCAAATAACGTATGGAGCGTACATATGTAAACATTTCACCGAGGATAGTATATAAAATATAGATAAATGCTTATCTGTACTATAGTCCTCATGATATATTCAAAACCATTAATGGCGAAAGGTACAGAAAAACAATGGGAGAGTAAAAAATGCAAATGAACTAGGTTCAAAATAGAATTTCATAATGACTGAAAATACAGTTACTAGCACAATGCAGTATTATATACTTGTTACATACACATGAAGACCCCAAGCAACTAATCTGTTTCATAAAAACCGATTTTACTTTCTTTCATAAACACGTCTTTAGTTGGCACACCTTCAAGAGTTGGGTCTATAAACACCTCAAAAAACTCAAATTAATTTTACATTCATTTTTTCATATCTTGCTAGGATGTGTGTGTGTGTGTGTGTGAGTGTGTGTGTGTGTGTGTGTGTGTGTGTGTGGCGGGAGTGGTGGATGTGGTGCAGGGAGGCTGGTGACCTTAATGTGAGGGCAGGAGGGTTGAGTCACCTAGCTAGGTGTTCACCAGCCACTTTCACCCCTTGTACATCCACTGCTGGCCTCTCTGGGTATCGGCAGGCGTAGTGGCGGCTGTGCAGTCAGCCAGAACTTCAGTGACTGTCAAGTGTCACTCTTTTGGCCCAGGTAGCTGTCTTATCTTTCTGCCTCTCCCACACATTGGCAGCTGGCTTTCAGTCCACAAACATACAATGTCTCCCCCTCACACACAACACTTGACAACACCTAACTCACACGAGTCGTCCTTCGTAACTCTATATCTTCCTGCGGTGAGCCCTACGCTCCAGCCCTGCCCTTTGGCACACCCTCGTCGTAAGTAGTGGTAAGCAGAGGGCAGCCAGCCTCCCACGTAAACAGAGTGAGTCCCGTCGGGTGATGAGGGAAGGTCTTCCAGCTGGCCCTGGCTGCCGTAGTACCCCATCAGGAGCGTAGTCTCCGGCCCACCAGGCAGGGCAAGGGGTCATCGGGTCGCCCAGGTCACCCTAGGTGAGAGACCCCTCAAGAAAGGCCAGGTGCCTTTTGTCCGTGACATCAGACGGCACTTGATGGCGGTGTGTGTCCATGTGAACTACAAGGTGATTAGAGCCGTCATTACCCTCTGGCTGCCGGGTATCCCGCAAGCGATGATTAATTCACCTTGTTGTCACCGGCGAAGATTCAAGGTCTTGCCCGTTACAGGTCAAGTGATGGCTGGTCACTGCTGTGTTCGGTAAGCATTAGGACAGCCACCTGGGACACCCCAGCTACCATAAACAACACCACCAACGGAAGGTTAAACCTGAGCCCAGCTGCCTCGCCGCCAGTCCCTCCTACAGTCTCACACAGTGTTCTCTCGAGAATTCATCTTCATGATCAAAACTTCAGTTTAGAGGCAAAAAGAAAAAAAAAATGATATGAACGTGTTATTATTGTCTGGCCACCGCTCAAAGACCGTATTCTGTACGGGTTCTCTGTGTTCAAAGAGCATGACTATGTTCGCTGTGTTTGAGACTATTCTCTGTTGTGTAAAGACATGTCATCTGTTTTAAAGGCTTGTTCTCTCTATTCAGGGAGCATGTTCCCTGCATTGTAGAACCTGCCCACCGCGTGTTCTCTGTGATTAAAGAAAGTTTTCCCTCAATCTAAAGACCATCCCAGCGTTCAAAGATCATATCCTTTGAATTTAAAGACTACATCTGTATTGACAGAAGAAGTGCTCTTCATTTGTTCGCTGCTCAAGGGCGGGCAGTTGTTATATCTGTTTCTTCCCATACGCCGCTAAACTTTGGCCCTCTCTACCTCCTGATGTCCCTCCTGACAGCCACCACCTGGTACTTGTAAGAGGCCAGTTTTCCAGCTTCTCTTGGTATAGTCTTCCCCCTTCCCTCCAGTCTTCACTTCCTTAACTGTTTCGTTTCGTTGTGTCCCTTAAGGCCTGGCCTCAGTGAGGTCTTCTCCAGCACTGGAGCCTTGGGTATAAACATGGAAAAGTTAAGAGCATGTTCTCTGCGTTTGACGAACATGTTCCTCGTATAAAGAACATATTCTCCGTTTTAAAGAACTTGTTCTCTCCGTTTAAAGACCAATTTCTCAGATGGTTTATGAGGAGATCGTCTGATGGAGGAGGGTAGTAACATCCTGTAGTCCTAGTCTGTATAGATGGAGACACGAGAATGGAACAGTAGCAGGAGTGGCATGGGTGTGGCCTGAGCGGATCAGGTTTAACAGGTAGTTTAAAGAAGCCAACG
>JAUTYZ010745951.1:0-13277 GCA_032273725.1 Panulirus interruptus | reverse complement strand
CTTTGTACAATATGTGTAACAGCACCAGTTAGCTTGTTGGTATTTTTAACAGCACCAGTTGGCTTGTTGGTATATTTCAGGCAGTAGCAGTAGCGCTAGGAGTCGGGGGAACAAACAAGTGATTTTCAGTGATGGCATCCGGCCTGGTGGTGACCTGACTGAGCTGGATGGGTCAGGGGAACTCCTTCCCCCTTACCGCAGATTGGGACGGGTGGCCAGGAGGGTGGATCGTCCCACCGCCGGTTAGTCAACACTTCATGGTTTACATGTCATAGCCTTTATCCTAAGGGTGTTGTGGATTTATTCTGATTCTAGAGGGCTTATGTGATTCTGTTATGTATCATTAGTAGGATTTAAGATTATTGTGGTGGTTATTTGGTGGGGAAAATGTCGGGCTTTGTCATCTGGGATTGGTGCACTGGTTATGGTAGCTTCTCACTCATCCTTAAGTCTGCTTGTGCTTGCTTTGGCCTGTATGCTCTCCTTTCTGCCATCTCTCCATTTGAATGTGAAATTTCTTTTGTGAAATTCATTTATTTTAATTCTAAACAGTAGTTTCCATCAGTCTGACCATAATAATTGTTTTCTTTAACAAGGGTTAAAATATTCACGATGAAAATACCATTACATTGTGCATATGAGAATATGGGTTAGGAATTGTGTAATAACCTTAAGGTAGGTAAGGTTATCTACAAAACATGCATATTTTACTCAGATTTTAAGGTTGATCTTTCATTGAGTTGTCTCTGATGCAGAGTTACTCTTTACATAATTATTTACGCTTATTTGTATAAATATGGAGACTTGGGATTAGGTACATGAAAAACATACATACTCATGAAGATAAAACAACATTTCATGGAGACTTGATTTTTATTGTTCCAATACAGTTTCCTCCCCTCATGCACCCCTCTTATTTTGTACTAATTGTGGCAGAGAGGTTAGTAAAAGCATAAAGACAAGCTCAGGTAACCTTTGCATCTGACTAACATATGACCCTGGGAATGCTACATTACCTACTTGCTGTGACCTGACCTGAATGTTTAAGGCCCTGATCAGACAAGATGGGCTCTTCACATGTTTCCATTTATGATTTTACCAAACTCATAACCTTACTACTAGTTATTCTGTTGAAAGAAGGCTGTACTTTTGATGAACAGAAATTTTTTATGGGGCTGCTTTTCTGCCCCCACCACTAGCTAGACCATGCAATACTCAGTAAGCTGCAGCATTACATGATTACTGTGTGGCTGTTGGCAACTCAAAGTTAGGCCATTTTGATAACTGTTTCTTTCCCTACACCTCAAAGCTTTGGAACTCTCTACGTTCTTATGTCTTTCCCAATAACTATGACCTGGTACATTTCAAAATACAGGTTTTTAACTTCCTCCAAAATTCGTAAATACTTTCCCCTGTCTCTTCTTTTTCTCTTTCATAATCCTCTCTATATTTTTTTCTCTTTCATAATCCTCTCTATATTTCAATTGAGGCCCAGCCTTGATGTGGACTTTTGTCCAAGACTGGAGCCTCCAACGTAAAAGGAAATTACTAATGTAATAAACTTACATGAAGTATTCAACCTAATACAAATAAAAGACAATTCAACGAGAAATGAAAACACAATCATTCTGATTCTTATAAAAGAAATAGCTCTAGTTGCAAACATTGAGGATACTAAAATAAATATCTTTGATCATAACATGAAAGGAAAGAGCACTAACTATAATGCTGAAATGGATGTAGAAAGACAGAGTGGAGTAAACAAAGACATAATGGATGTAGAGAGACAGAGTGGAGTAAATGAAGACGTAAATATTTCAGAGACTCCAACTTTTACGCTGGCAAAATAAAGTGGACCAAAGTAAACAATGTAACAGTCAACACAAAATGGAAGGATTTTCTGATTAGTAGTAATGTAAAGATAAATATAGTAGTCTTCTAACAATGCCACAATGAAATAATTGAAAAAAATTAATGCCATATAAAATTATGACAATACAACATAAATACAAATATACCATGGGATAGAAAACATTAAATGAACATAAGATAATGGAAGAAAAAGATAAGATTTGCAATATGCAGAACAAAGTGGAACATTCAGAAGAAAAAATAGGGAAAGTGTGGTGTCACACAAAAGAGAACGGGAAGTGAAGGAGATAAAGCAATTCAAAGCATGGAACAAAACCCAACTTGTTTGCTTACACAGAAAAAAGAACAAAAAGTGAGATTGTACCTACCAGTCAAGGCAACAGATATGTATGTGAACCCCCTAAAAATAAATCAAATGTTAATCAACCAGTATAAGTCATTGTTCAGTTTGATGAATGAAGACCTTGATGACGAAATATCTAATAATTATGAAGAACAAGCACTTACAGATATAAATCTGTCAGAATGAGATATCACTGAAGCAATCAATCAGCTTAAAGAAAACTCAGCAAGCTGTCTAGATAAGAAAAAAATTATAGCCAAGCCTCTTACGATGATGCTAAGAGAAAGCAAAGACCAATAAATCATGGCAGATATACATCAAATGGCATCCTTAACACTAATACACAAAGGAGGAACAATATCACTGCCTAAATGATACAGACCAGTCAGAATATCTTCACAAGTACCTAAGGAACTGTAATTAAGAGAGTGATAAAAGAATGTAGAATGGAGCACTTTGATTCAAACGACCACCTGAGTGAAGGACAGCATGAATGTGTTACTGACAAAAGCACTCAAACACAACTGGTTGCTCATTATAATGACTTATATGAAACAGTGATAAATGGGAATAGAATGAAAACTATTTCTCTTCATTTTGCATAAGCATCTGATAAAATAAATTATGGAATGCTAATGAAGAAAATGGCAAGACACAATAAAAAACATAAATAGGAAAATGGATCATAGAATTTCAAACCAACAGAAAGTTCAAAGCAGTTGTAAATGGAAACACATTTGAGGAAGAAGACACACTTTCAGGGGTATCACAAGGAATGGTTCTTACCTCAATACTTTTTGTAATCATTATATCAGATGTAGATATGGATATAAGAGAGAACATAGTCATATGTTTTACTTATATCACAAGAGTAAGTAGAGCAGTTGAAAGTGAAGATACTTATGAAAATTGACAAAGGGGTATGGATATTATCTAAAAATAAGCAGATGAGAACTTAATGGAATTTAACAATAAGAAATCTGAAGTAAAAAGTCATGGGGCAATTAACAATACTTCAGCACCTACATGTAGAGGCCATATAAGTATACAAACAGAAAGTGAAACAGACTTCAAAGATTTGAATTTAAGGAACACATTGATAAGATAGCACTTTAAAGCAATTGATGGGAGGAATGATAATGAAAACATTTGCAAAGAGAAACAGAAAATTAATGATGAAAATGTTTAATATATATAAAAGAAGCAAAGCTAAATACTGCTGTGTTGTATGATGGCCGGTAAAGTAGAGGGAGATAAATAAGTTAGAGAGTGTACAGCTCTCACATCTGGGTGGTTCTAGTTCTGCATCCTTACTTGACACAGTCGATTCAAGAGTGGTCCAACTCATAAACTCTCCCAGGCTAACTTCAAAACTTGATCCACTTGCCCTACACTGCAAAGTTGGTTCAATTTCCCTCTTTTATAGGTATTACTTTGGTTTTTGCTCCCAAGAGCTGGCTGCTTGTGTGCCCCCACCACTAGCTAGACCATGCAATACTCGGCAAGCTGCAGTGTCACATGATTACTATGCGGCCATTGGCAACTCAAGGATGGGCTATTTTGATATCTATTTCTTTCGCTACACCTCGAAGCTTTGGAATTCTATCCCCTCATGCCTTTCTCAATAACTACGACCTGGCACATGTTAAAAGACAGGTTTTTCACTTCCTCCAAAATTCGTAAATACTTTCCCTTGTCTCTTTTTTCCCTTTCATAATTCTCTCTATATTTCAATTAAGGCCCAGCCTTGAAGTGGCCTTTTTCCTGTGACTGGAGCCTCCAACGTAAAAAAAAAAAATCATGTTTATTAAGGTCTATCATAGCATGTTTTCTATAAGCAAGCAGCTACTTCTGTTTATACTCACAAGTATATAAAAATTTGAGAAATACTTTAAAGAGGATGACCTTAATTTTGACGCAGTTGTAAAAATATGTGAGATACACTAAGCCTCAAAGAAGCAGATGGCAGGATTTCATGGTGAAGGACTGGAAGCTGTCAAAAAGGCGACTCTAAAGAAATCCATGAAGAAGGCAAATGAAATGAAGGCACCCAACATGAGAACCACACCTGGGCACACACCCTTGAAGGTATGCAAGTTTTGTGACAACAAGCTTATTTGGAAGAAAGAAGAATGCCCAGCATATGGTAAGACCTGTAACAAGTGCAACAAGAAAAATCACTTTGCAAGTAAATGCAGATCAAAACCAAAGAAAAATTCTAAGAGAGGTTTAGTCAATGGTATCCAAGAGAGTGCAGACACAGAAGATGACCCTGATGTCTACTATGTTACGAAGTTATCAACATGAAGCGGTGACAGAACCATCATGACATCCATGGAGGTAGGCGGTAAGGTGAAGTTTCAAGTTGACTGTGGTGTAAGCATGAATATTTCTCAACATGTAGTGCCTGACAGGCAGTTAAAGCCCTGTGATACAGTGCTGTGCATTTGGAATTCAAATGAGCCCACTGGGAAAGTGTAGAATAGTTATTGTCAAATGTAAGACTATCTATCTGTATATATATCTGATGCCCATTCCCTCTAGGAACTTCCTCAAGGGGATGGCCATAACAAAAGAGTCTCCATAAGTGGTGAAATCCAGTGCCGCTTCTTAGTCTTTAGTACCTGACCCTTAACAGGGCACTGGCAGAGGGCAACTTTTGTTTCCATAGGCTCATACCTAATGTGTCTCCCTAATATTCCTGTTCCAGCCTAATACTTCTACCTAATGCTCCTGCCTAATGTTCCAACATATTACCTCAATCTATTGCTCCTATCATTTTGCCAAATAGCAGGGCTAACACACAGCGCTAACCGCAAGAAAGTCTAGAGTTAAAAAGAATGAGTTGTGTGAGTTAGGTGTTTCAGGGAGATAATGTATGTTTGTGGACAGAATGCCATCAGTCCAAATATGAGTAAGGCATAAAGAAAAGACAGCTACCTGAGTCAGAGGAGTTTAACTTGACAACAAATGAAGGCTCACTGCGCAGCCATCACTAACCCTCCTGATACCCAGGCAGGTAGTACCGGTAATATACCTCCCAGGTCGGTGGTTGCATACCAACTACCAACCACTCCTCGTGCACTCTGACTATATCTTTTATCTCATGTCAGTAATGACTCTCACACCGTCATGAGCTAGTAGGATGTTTAATTGTGTGACATTTTGCTTTTGACTCCTTCCATTACTATCCCGAGTATACTTGGGCTGGGTTTTTATGTAAATGATTATTATCCCACGTTAACTTGGGTCACTTATGTTCTGAAAATTTTTATCCCAAAATAACTTGTATGGGGTTCCAGATGTTTTCAGTCTTTCCCAGCTGACAAGTGAATAGTAGGTGTTATTTCTCTCAGTAAATGGCATTACAGGCACTTATTTACATCTAGAGACGACAGAATGGTGAGGTATCTCTCAGAGGAGGTGCAAACATCTGCCTTATTTTTGCTCGTTTTTCCTTCTTTTTTTTTCTCCTCCCCCAATATGCTGAGTGATGAGGAATATGATAATGATGACTATGTAAACACACAAATGAACATAATATCTCATCTCATGAGGAGAAAAGCTCCCACTGAGTTAGTACAGCAGATGAAATCAAGGTGAGTACAGCAGATGAAATCAAAGTGAATTGTCTCATAGGGGAGTTGCAAGGGTCTGGATTATTTCTGTCTTTCCACTCTTTTTTCACTGTCATTATGCTGAATAATGATGAATATGACAGTAATGATTATACAGACACACAATAATTAATTATATACTTCAAGATTCTACAAGCTTTGACTTAGTCCAGCTGATGCTATGGATTGGACCACAATTAAGTTATCTTTACCTCTTATCGCACTTGCCCAACCATTTGCTTTTTCTTATAATAACACTGTCATTTATACAAATGATGAACATCAAAATAAGTAGCAGTATTTCTAAAGTTTCCTTGAGACGATAATGAACTTTATGACTTGATAGTTGATATCTAACTACTAATCCTGCAACCATTTAGTCTTTCTTTAAACATTTTAAATGTCTCATTCACACGTGACTGCATCCCCACTTTTACTACACTTCCATGTAAACTTTCAGTCACCAACAGTCTTTCTTAAAACATTTTAAACACCTCATTCACACATGACTGCATTCCTACATTTACTGCACTTCCATTTAAACTTTCGGTCACCCTCCTTTCATGCTCCTCCTTGCATTCTTTGTGATTCATCTTCTCACTTGCAAATACTTCTAGTTCTCCATTCTCCCTTACACCATACCTCCACTTCTCGATCCTCACCCCCACAAGAACTGCAAAATGGTCAGAGTCTTCAAAGAATCCTCTAACAACTCTAGAATCTAGCACAGCCTTTCTCATCCACTGCCACTTCTCTTCCATCATTTCCCATCCATGTATACCTGTGGATAATCTTGTAAGAAAAAGAGTTTGTAAAGAATAAACCCTTCGCAGCACAGATATCCCCAGAATAATTTCCCTTCTCGTTTACTTCGGGCACTACCCATTTACCAACTGTCTTGCCAGTTTCATCACATCCCACCTTCGCATTCATATCACCCTTTACAACCCCCTTTCTCTCCTTCTCAAAATCATTTATGCACTCAGTCATATTTCTCCAGAAATGCTCTTTTTTTATCCTTACTTCGCACAGTCTTCATAATCACAGGTGCATATACACGTACCCTTGCATGCTTCACACTTCCAGTCTTTCCTTCACTCACACTATTTTTGATCCATTCCATCCATGCTCTGTAACACCCTTCCATACTCTCGGTGATAGCACAGTTGCACATCCTTCTTTCCCTCTTCCCTGATAATTTTCAGTCATTCCTATCCATACCATTCCTCCCTCCATGCCCTCCCATAACTTGCATTCATCATCTCTTCTTTCACTCCATACACCATGCCCAAGGATATGGGTTTCCCCAATCCCAGCATATCCAAACTATAACTTAAATTTCTCAAGTTCCCTCCTTTTACTCTCACCAGTCATCCCATTTACATTCAGTGCCATTACCCTCAATTTCTCATCCCTTTTACTCCTTGGCACAACTGGTAGACTCCAGAGCTACTTCTTAGCCTTTTATGCCTCACCTTTGATGTTAATGGTGTAGGGAGTGAATGTCATGTATGTTATATGTGATGCCTAGAATGGTTGATGTTTTGTTCTGTGGGAATGATTGTCCATTCACAGTGACTGAAGGGTGTAAGCTGGATTCATGTGTGTCGGGTTCAAAGAGTGATGGAATACTTCTGTGGAGATGCAGACATTCTGTTCTGGGTGAGCCATTGTCCCAATTGTGTAATGTAATGCTTCATGTTTGTTGTTGCCATTGAGGTGTCAGCATGTTGTGATATGATTATAAGGTTGTCAGCACATGAAAGCACCTTCCTGTCGTGGTTTGCTAAAGGTAATGGAAGGTCATGTAGGAAGAGAATTAAGAGGGTTAGAGAAAAATTTGCACCTTGGGGAACTCCATTGTAGAGCCTAAGTGTTTTAGAGGTGAAACCATTGAGTGTGCTGTCCTTGCCCTCGTGGCCACACTGGTATGGAGGCACTGTGATTGATCCCGGCAGTAGTAAACTGAGGATGGTATGCAGTCAACTTATGTGGACATCTTCCATCCACCAGTGAACTACACACAGCACAAACCTTCCAGACCCAAAGGAGAAAAAGAACCTTGTTCCCATGCAGAGTGCAGCTTTGAGCTGTCAGTGTGCAGGATCATGAGTCATATCCACTCCCTGGTATCTAAAACACTTCAATTCCTCTAGGTTCTTTCCGTTTAAACTCATGCATAAACCAGTCTCTTTCTCCCTTCTCTGTTAAACCTCATAAACTTATGTTTATTAACACTGACTCTCACCTTCCTCCTTTTGCACACCCTCTCAAAGTCAGTATTTCAGTCAAGTCTGTCACCAGATCCATGTCGTCTGCTAACTGCAATTGGCTTGCCTGCCAGCCCCACACCCCACCCCTATCAGACTGCAGACCTGCCCCTCTCTCCAAGACCCTTGAATGTATCTCCCTCACCACCACATCCATAAATAGTTTAAAAATCTGTGTTACAGACTCACCTTCACCTGGAACCACTCACCATCCTCCCTCCCTACTTGCACACACATACCTAACTCTTTCAATGAAAACACCTCACTGCTTCTAGTAGCTTTCTGCCTACACCATATAATCACCACATCAGTCTGAACACTCGCAACACGTCGAGAGGAACTCTTTTTGTTTATAAATACTTGGCCAGTCAGAGTGCCGTACACACATGCACTAACATCCAATCAGCGCTAAGTGCTCTCCCCTGTTAGTACAGTACAGATTTTGCCGTGCTTACACTGTGCACACATTCTTGCTGACTCTTTGGTCTTTCGATATTATTGTTACTATTTTTTACTCATCATGTCTGGAAGATGGCCTGCAAGTTTTACTGCTGATATTGCATCTAAAGTGCCTAGAAAAAGCTTCTCCTTGGATGTTGAATTACAAGTGTTGAGGGGTATATAAGCTGGTGAGCATCAAGTTGATGTTGGTGATGTTTTCAAATTGGCAACATTGACAGTTAGAACCATTATTAAGATTGCAGACAAGATAAAAGCTTCTACCATGATGAACACGAAGTTAACAGCAAATAAGGTGACTCAATCAAGGAGCAGTTTGTTAGAAAAAATGGAAGGTAGGCTGAATGAAGCTAGGCTAAGTTGCAGGTGGTGGTGGGTTGACCGTTAGCTGTTGTAAGGAGTGCTTGCCAACACACCCAGTGCATGTTACCATACCTTTCTGCTTTTTCAGTCCATATTCAGAAATGTTATGTAATGTAATGTTGAGGGAATACATTGTTGCTCATTTATATTTACACTCAATTGTCTGGATAGACATTAGCTCTTCAATAGCGCCGGGTAGTGCTACGGCCAGTGTTACCAAAGAAACCACTTACCACAATCTCCCTCACCACAACTACCACCGCCTCTATCATCACCAACCCCCAACATCACCCCTGCCTCTATTATCACCACCTAAATTATAATTTCAGTGATGCGGAGATGGATTAGCTTCAGCCACAGCAAATCTGTTTGATTTTCACTGCCTGCTGCCTTCCACCTCCCTTCCACCCATTGCCTCTCACAGATATGCTGCCTCTCTCACTTATTCTACTACAGTCGTTACTATTCATAAAACAACTTTCATTCATAATACAATACTGTATGTTGTGTATTTGTTATTTATTAATTAGTAAAGATACGTTTTTTAATACCTGTAACCCTCGTACATAATACTTTATAAATCTCATAGGTAAAAAATAATGTCATGAATGCATCTCCATATATGCAATAGTATAATGACCCGGTAGAGAGCTTGTCACTTAGCACTCCATTTTCCAGGAACATATCCTGAGTGCTAATTGGGGTATTACTGTAAATGAGAAAAATACTGTGACTAGCACTGGATTCTTCAGTGACCACCCTGCTTTGAATATGGGAGATCATGGATGAGTGACTGTTTGTGAAAGAATGGCTGTGAATTGGTTGATAGCTTCCTTTATGATCTGGATTATCAGAAATGTTTATTTGATTATCAAGACATTTTGTATTTTTGTTGGCATTCATAGACTACACTTTTTTATTTCCATATTTTTTCATTACATATTGATGAATTCTGCAAGAGAAATGAGTACAGATTTATTGTCTCTTTAGTAATATTTTATTTATCTTTGAGGAGTGTTGACATTTCACAAGAATAGTATATGTAGTCATAATGGACTTAGTGTAGGAAATTGCCTGAGGTACCCAGTCTCTAATACTGAGAAATTGTTTCCTGTTGTTTATGTATACTGTATAACAGTATACAACATGTCATATATAGTGTTTCTTGTAGGGTATTGATTTGATATACCAGTTGACTAGAGTAAAAAATTGCATTTAACAGGTATGAGCTTCATGCACATTGATATCAACTTTTGTCAGTACTCTCTATGAATATTTCAGTTTCTATCATGATGCTATCAGTTTATCAGTATGAGTACTCTCTTTGAATATTTCAGTTTCTATCATGATGCTATCAGTTTATCAGTATGAGCTTCATTCACTTTGATATCAGCTTTTGTCAGTACTATATATGAATATTTCAATTTCCATCATGACTCTGTCAGTTTACCATGTTAAAGCTTTTATGATGTTTAAGATGTTACAGTTCATGCATGTCATTCATTCTGCATGATGGTATTGTCCAGCTATTTATGTTTTTTTATACTTGTACATAACAATGTTAAACCGATATTAAAAGATTATATTTTATATTCATCAGGTCATCCCCAGTTAAGTAAGTAAATTATCGTACCCCTGTATATGGTGTTAAGGATATAAGTAGTTGGGGTAGAAGTGAAAGTAGTTATTTCACTGGTATTGGGTTATGAGTAGTGGTTGCTTAACAAAAGAGTTGGAAGCCAGAACCTTACAGTCTTGAATAATTGAAATGAACACTCTTAAGGACAATAAGTTTGCAAAGTGAGTTTCTGATAATTAGCAAAATAAATGTAGATTAATAGTTGAAGGAACAGTGGAATTTCACTTGAATATCACCATCAGTCTATGATAGATAGTAACTATGATTTTCATCTCCTTTTCCTCCCCAAAAAACTTAATCATATAATGATAATTTTTTGATATGTTGCTTACTATTTATAGACTAATGGTGAATTGACAAATTGGGAGTTTGTTGAAGAGGTTTGCACTTACATTGGTGTATCAAATATTGATTTTTTTTAGTACATTGACTGATATAGTCTGCATTCAGCTTCCAACACTTTAATATACAGGACATGAAATAATAGTAAGGCAGCAGATTTAGTGATTTAGTTCATCTGTACCAGTAACAGCAAGATTATTATGAACTACATATGCCTTTAAATCACAATATTATATTTTGTCACTCTTCTATCATCTTACCCCTCACTTATGTTTGTAACCTGTATATCTTGTATGTTCTTGCCACTAACTTGCTTGCTGCTGTCTTGTATCTATAACCTGCATCTCCCACTATCCCCTATTAAACCTTTTATTTCCCTTGTCCTCCCTTATAATCCTGCCATTTTTTTTACATTTCTCTCATGACCTTACTAGTCACTCTTAGTTTGATTTCTTTAATCTTGGCTCACACTTCATTAGCAAGTCCATATTTTTCCTTTCTCTCTTTTTCTTGCCTTCAGTCATGCATCATATTCTTCAATCTCAGTCATGTATTTTACTTTCATTCATGCCCTTACCTGCCATTCATGGCTTGATTTTTCATTCATATCCTCTGCCTTTGTTTTTCTCATGGCTCATTTGTATCCACACCTTATTTTATAGCTTTATTTTTATTCAAATTATCATTCCTTTTTTGCCTTCACATTTTTAATTTTTTTTCCCCCTCTTTCATCTACTCCTGTCCCCTCCATATGCTCTCTCATTTGTGTCTTGTGTCTTTACCCTTTCCTCCACCCCTCATTTCTCTGGTGGACATATGGTATTGAACAGTTGCCAGAGGATACACTAGCAGATGTGAATGATGAACAGAGAGACAGACAGACTGATGGACAGATTGGTATATAAGCACACATACAGACAAACACTTGTTTTTGAAACCAAGGAAGAAATGTGAGATGTAAATAATGGGGAAAGAGTATTGATGGAAGAAATACAGGTGGAAGAAATACAGCACCCAGAAGGGAAATTCCTTAAGGGAAGTAGCAGCCAAGAAGAGTGAAGAAAGAACATCCTTCCCTCAAGACAGCATGAGGCACACTGAGGTAGGTTGCTGGTGCTCACACCGTTAGAAACACTAGTCTCAGTGACCAGATGTACGATGATTTCACCTGAGAACATCATATATTTGTACCCATGTAGCCATGTATCACCTTTGAAAATATATGAAGGGCAGACAGTGTTTTTTGCAGCACTAGACATCTGCCCTCTCACACAGTTTTAAACACCACCCAGCCATTCATACACACACCTAAAACCACTTTTCCCAAATAGAAGAGTCACACTTTCCTGCCGACACTCTGGACATCATCCATCCCTCCTTTACTAAAAACACTGATTCAACACATCACAGGATCTCTCATGTCCATTATGAAATTACCACAATGAAAACACTGAAATGCCTTGCACACTCCCCACAAAGATACACACACACACAGCATCACTATACTTTATGCCTTGTGTTACCATCCAGTCGATGTGGTCAGTTTCCTGAGCAATGCAGGAGTTTCATAAAAGAGACTAATAAGGTTTGAAGGGATTCCAGGGGCATGAGGGTAAGGTCAGTAAGCTTCAGGGAGAATATGATGTTTGGAAGGAGGTTAATTGTGTGAGGGAAAGAAGAGAACAAATGAGAACATCGGTGAAGAAGGCAAATGGGGAAGTGATAACAGGTAGTGATGAGATGAGAATTTTGAAAGATTTTTAGTGTGGTAGATTTAGGGTGTTTGGGTTGGGGAGGTATGCAAAGTGAGGGAGTCATGGAAAGTGTTTTGGTAAAAGACATGGGTAGGATGAAATGTGGCAAGGCAGCTATAGTGGGTGGTGTTGCAGTTAAATTTCTTAAGAAAGGGGGTGACTGTGTTGTTGGGGTTTTCACTGTATGTATGGATCGTAGTGAGGTGCCTAAGGATTGGCAGAATGCATGTATAGTGCCATAGTATAAAGGCAAGAGGTACAAAGGTGATTGTTCAAACTGCAGATGTATAAGTTTGTTTTTTAATGTCCCTGGCATTTTGTACAGGATATTGGTTATTGAGAGGGTGAAGGCATATACCAAGCATCAGATTAGGGAGGAACAATGTGGTTTTAGGAGTGGTAAAGGATGTAGGGATCAGATGTGTGTTTTAAATAATGTGTGTGAGAAATAATTAAAGATATAGAAGGGTTTGTATGAAGCATTTATGGACTGGAGAAAGCATATGATAGGGTTGATAGAGATCCTTGCGGAAGGTCGTAAGAATATATGATGTGGTAAGAAATCTTCTTGAAGCAATGAGTTTTTTTTTTTTTTAAGAACGTAAGGTGTTTGTATGA
>JAUTYZ010745842.1:0-13277 GCA_032273725.1 Panulirus interruptus | reverse complement strand
CTTTATGATCTATGGTCCTGCCTGGTGAATGTAGCTACCTTCACAAGTGCTGTGAGAGCCCCGTGAGACAGTGGGGGGATTCCTGAGAAGGAAGTTCTGTATTTTCTGTCATATAAGACTCTGATCTTAGAAGGAAATATTTAGCAAAACATCCTCTAGTTTTACATGAATTTGAGATTTACTCTTATCATAATCAAACAAAAAATATCCATTTAGCAAGTTTAGACCAAACTTTTTCCTAAATTTGTAACACAAAGATGTTGTGCCTGCAAAATCCCTAATACCACTTTCTGATCACTGATATCCTCTTAACTGGTAAAACCTGCTGAGACTAACCTATCTTTACAGTGTAACAACAGGTTCTATGAACAAATCCCCCAAGTACATTAATGAAAGAAGTAAAAGCCTTATATGATGCAAAGTCTCCTCCACCTAGTGATAATGACTTATTGATGATGACTGGTGGTAACTTTTGGCTTATGTGAAAGGGTAACTATTCTGGAAAAAAGTGTGTCTTATATCCCAGAAAGCACATAAGTAAGTAAGTATGTATCTATACATAAATCATAATAAAGAACGTGATTAAAGATCTTGCTGTTCAGAAAGTGGTAACCTGAAGGATCGTCACTCAGAACTCACGTTGACAATGAGGGCACGGGCAGCATTGGGTCCCTCCCGGAGCTGCTCCTGGTACCGCTCATGGTAGAACTGTGACACAAGTTCTGGTGTTGTGGCTCCCAGGATTTTCAGCTTGGCCTGGACTGAATCATATTCTGGTACAGGATGGGCATTGTGGTTAGTGTAGAAGTTGACAATGGGATAGAGCTGCCTCCCAAAATTAAATGAGAGCATACCTAGTGTTATGGAAGAGGACATATTTTTATAAACTAAAGCCTAAAGTGTGAGTTTCAGCTAAGCTATAGCACTGTGAATAGTTATGATTCTCTTGGCAAGGGTTAGGTAATGGCAATGTGGCTAGTTATGATTCTTTCTGCAATGCTTAGGTAATCTTTTTACCGAGATAATGCAGACTACTGATATGAATCTATTTTAATAGGTTCTGGCAACATGACTAGTGTTATGATTCTTTTGACTAAAATATGCTTTAGCAATAAGACTAGTGTTTCATTTCTTCCAACTAGATTACTGTACAAGCATTTAGCACTAAGACAAGTGTTACTATTCTTTAACTTGGCAAAGACAATATGACTAAAGTTGATTCTATGAAGTGTGTTTTGATCAGGTTGAGGCAGACTAGTGCCATAATCTGGCTAAGGCAGACTAGTCTAATTCTTTTACTAGGCATCACTAATCAGACTAGTGTTATGATTTTATTAATCATTAAACTGTGAAGATGGTATAGAAATTTCATGAGGGGGTGTACAAAAAATGAAAAAATAAATTTCTTTCTCTGATAAAATAGTAGATTCTGTCTGTCTATCTATATCTCCGACGCCTGTTCCAATTAGAACTCCCTCAAGGGGGTGGCCACGGCAATAGAGTCTCCATAACTAGTGAACTCCAGTGCCGCTTCTTAGCCTTTAGTGCCTAACCCTTAACAGGCCACTGGCAGGGGGGCAAGTCTAATGCAGTGTTTGCAGAGGCTCCTACTTAATATTCCTACTGACTACTTCTACCTAATGTTTCTACCTAATGCTCCTACCAACTACTTCTATCTTCTGCTCCTACCATTTTGCCAAAAGGTGGGGCTAGCACATAGCACTCACCACAGGAAAATCTAGAGTTATGAAGAATGGGCTGTGTGAGTTAAGTATTGTCAAGTGTTATGTGTGACAAGGAGAGATTCTATGTTTGTGGACAGAATGCCAGTAGTCCACGTGTGAGCGAAGCAGAAAGAAAAGACAGCTACCTGGGTCAGAGGAGTGTAACTTGACAACAACTGAAGTGCTGGCTCACCATGCACCCATCACTAACCCTCCTAATACCCAGGCGAGTAGTACTGGTAGTATACCTTCCTGGTCATTGGCTGCCTACCAGTTACTACCTACAGTGTAATTTGATTTTTTTTTCTTACACTGTGTAGCAGGGTGGTAGTCCTAGTGGGATGTGCAAATTTGCATCCTTCCACCATGGATGCCGTTGGCAATATATGAAAACCCATTACTGAGCCAAGCCGCAAATATGAAGTCAAAGAGTGGTGGGAAAAATAATACCATATCCCTGGGGATATGAGAAAAAGAATACTTTCTATGTACTCCCTGTGTCACAGAAGGCAGCTAAATGGGGTGGGAACAGGTGGCTGGAACCCCCCCCTTCCTTGTACTTTTAATATCTAAAAGTTGGAACAGAAGTAGCCAAGCAAGGAGTGCTCATCCTCCTCGAAGGCTCAGCCTTAGATGTCTGAATGTGAGTTGATGTAACCAGGAAGAAAAGAAATGATAGATAGGTAGTATGCTTGTGGAGAGAAACCAGAATGTTCTAGCTCTGGGCAAAACAAAGCTAAAGGGGACAGGGGAAGAATGGTTTAGGAATGTCTTAGGGTTAAAGTCTGGGATGAGTCTGAGGCTGAGAGATAAGGAGGGGGTGACACTACTGCTGAAGGAGGAGTTTTGGTAAACTGTAAAGTGCAAGGAAGTAAGCTCCAGACTGATGTGGGTAAAAATGAAAGTGGATTACAAGAGGTGAGTGATTATTAGTGCTTATACACCTGGAGATGAGAGGACTAAAGAGAAACAAGTGTTTTCGGAGGAGCTGAGTGAGCGTGTCAGTAGTTCTGATGCAAGGAAATGAGTATTAGTGGTGGGCGATTTTTATGCGTGAGTGGTTAATGCAGCATTTGAGGGTACATTTGGGAGGCATGAAGTACCCAGTGTTGTGAATAAGAATGGTGAACAGCTTGTGGCATTGTGTCCAGAAAAAGGACTAGTGATTGGGAATACCTGGTTTAAACAGAGGGAAACATATAAGTATACATGGGTGAGCAGGAAAGATGGCAAGGGGGTATCATTGAATTATTTACTAACTGACAGGCATGCAAAAAATGGTCAAATCAAATAGTTAAGTCAAAAACAGAGGCTGCAAAGAAAAAGAAACGTTGTCTAATAAGCACTTTGGAAAGTATATGTGGACCTTAAAAAGGTTTGATATATAAGTGCTTCAACTCTTGGATGTGAATGTGTTGAGAAGGGCAGCTGGTGGGATGTCTGATCAATATATGATGGAGGCGAGGGTGAAGGTTTGCAATGGCTTAAGGAAAAGAGGAAATGATATGGGTGATAATAGGGTTGTGAAAGTCAGTGAGCTTGGAAAAGAGGCTTGTGAAAGAGATACCAGGAGAGATTGAGTGTTGTATGGAATGGGAGGTGTTTAGGGAAGAACTGCTTATAAGTGTAAAAAAAGTGTGTGGCACATGGAAGTGGGAGGCAGAAAGGTGAGAAACAGTAGTGAGGTGAGGGATGACAAAGTTAATTGCTAGTGAAAGAGCAAGGAGACGTGTGGGCATTATTTGCAGAGGATTGCACGTGACCGAGAGATGTATGAATGAAAGCAACAGGAGGTTAAGAGGAAGAAAAAGAGGGCAAATGAGAGCTGGGGTGAACAAGTATTAGCATACTTAAGGGACAATAAGAAAATGTTTTAGGAACAGGTTAATAGTGTGAGAGAAACAAACAGGAACATCGGTAAAGGGCAAACGGGGAAGAGGTAAAAGGAAATGACGAGGTGAGGAGGAGATTGAGTCAATATTTTGAAGGCTAGTCAAATGTGTTCAAGGACATGGTGGCAGATATGGGATATTCTGGACATGGAGGTAAGTGAAGTGAGAGTCATGGAACGTACTTTGCTGTAAATAGAAGAGTCATTGAAAATGCTGCATAAATCAAAGTGCCACAAAGCAGCAGGAGTGGATGGCACTGCAGTTGAAATTCTTGAGAAATGTGTTGCTGATTGGCTAATTAGGATTTTCAATGTGAATATGGATCATGGTGGGGATTATTAGAATGCATGTATAGTGCAACTGTATAAAGGCAAGGGGTGTAAAAGTAAGCGTTTGATTACAGAGGTATAAGTGTTTTAGTGTTCCAGATAAGTTGTATGGAAGAGTGGCGACTGAGAGGGTAGTGGCATGCAAAAAGCATCATACTGGGGAAGATCAATGTGATTTCATGAGTGGTAGAGGATGTGTTAATCAGGTGTTCGCTTTGAAGAATGTATGTGAGAAATGTGTGTAGCATTTACAGATCTGGAGAAAGTGTTTGATAAGGGTGACGGAGATCCTCTCTGGAAGGTATTGGGAGGAAAGATATTAGAAGCAGTGAAGAGCTTTATCATGAAAGTAAAGCATGTGAGAGAGTAAGCAGAAAGGAAGGTGAGTGGTCCTGGTGAAGGTAGGTCTGCAGCTGGAGTGTGTGATGTCACCATGGCTGTTTAATGTTTATGGATGGAGGACATGAATGCAAGGTTCTTTGAGAAAGGAGTAGGTATGCAGTCTGTTTGGGGTAGGGAGACCTGGGGGGTGAGTCTGTTGTTATTTGCTGATGATATAGCACTGGTGGCAGACTCAAGAGAGAAACTGCAGAAGCTGGTGTGTCAATGAAGATAGTGAAATGTGAATAAAAACAAGGTTATTAGGTTTAGCAGTGAAAACAGAGAGGTTATTTGGAGTTTGAGTTTGAAAGGAGAGAACTTGGTGGAAATGCGAGTGTTTTAAGATACCTGAGGGTGGACATGGCAATAAATGGAACCATGAGGCCTGAAGTGAGCCATAGGGTGGATGAAGGGCAAAGGTCTTGGGTGCATTGAGGAATGTGAGGAAAGAGAGGTCATTTTCTTTAAGGGCAAAATTGGGTGTGCTTGATAGTATAGTAGTCCTATTAGAGCTGCATTGGTGCGAGGCATGGGCTTTGGACAAAAATGTAAAGATTAGGGTGAATGTGTTGAAAATTAAATGTTCGAGGACAACTTGCGGCATGGAGGGTTGATCAAATAAGAAATAATAAGATAAGAGACAGGTGTGGTTGTGAGAGGAGTATGTACGAGAAAGCTGATGATCGAGTGCTGAAATGGTTTTGACATATGGAGAGGATGAATGAGGCAAGGATGACTAAGAGGGTATACATGTCAGAAGAGGAGGGAACAAGGAAAAGGGAGAAAGTAAAGAGCAGGTGCAAGGATGGAGTGAAAGATGCTTTGAAAGTTGGAGTCTGAACATGCAGGAAGGTGTGAAGTGTGCATGGGATAGAGTGTACCGGGGTGAAGTGGTATACAGGGGACAACATGCTGTCAATGGGCTGAACTAGGGAATGTGAAGCAGTCAGGGGAAAACAATGGACACATCAGTGGGGCCTGTTTGTGGATATGGGATTCTGGTTTTGCTGCATCATACATGACAGCTAGAGAGTGGATGTGAGAGAATGAGGCCATTTCTTCATCTGTTCCTGGCACTACCTCACTAACATGGGATATGGTGAACGAATGAAAAAATTTTAAACGGTGACAGCATTCTCAACAACCACCTTGTCTCATATGGTGATGTCACTTGAAGGGGTTAAATAAGCAAAAGATTGCTAATATTAGAGAATCACAAATAATATGTTCCAAGGATGACAGCATCAAATCAAAAGAGGAGGTACGGTTAAACATTAAGGAACTTACCAACCAACATGTAAAGAAAGGCTTATACTTCTCTTGACAAGGCTTTTTCCTAATGGTAAAGATACCTGGGTCACCTACCTTTTATAAAGATACAATTCCAGTAAATCTCCCTTTCTGGTCAATAAATTTAATTAAAAAGTAGGTACTCAGGTGACTGGCTCCAAGTAAAATATGAAATTACATAAGCAAAGGAAAAGACAGAGAAACTGATAAAAGAAAATAAATGTGAAAATGAGAGCAGAGCAGCAAGAAACTTGACTGTGAAAATTAGAAAAGCCTCAGCTTTGTTCTCCGAACACTCCCAAACACAACATTCACTGTTATACATGACAGCAGTAAGCTGCATGTGCATATCAGTAAAGTAACATCATTAGAAAAATCATTGCCACGTAAAAGTTTAGCAATAACTACAATAAGTGTTGAGTTTAAAACTGAAGTCATCAAATCAAGCTGGTAAGTGCTGCTGCTTGCCTAGCATAGAGTTTAAATAATCGGTCCTATCCATGATTTAGCTGTCTGGCTGAAAAACACTGTATAACAATACCATGAAGTACTGATACCTTTTCTATCTTGAGGATCAGAAGACTGAGGTCTAAGCACCTCAGTAAGCACAACCCTCTACTCATAAGTATTTGTGGAACCCAGCTGTCATGTACCTAACTGGCCATGTGATAGTATCTTTTGGTTTGTTATAATCAACCTTCTGTAAGTTCAAAATTAATCAGGGAAAGTCTCAAAGTAGTCCCTTACAATACAACAGTTATGTTGATCCAATAACCTCTCAAACTAATTACAGAGTTCCTCCTCACTCTGATGAAAATAATCCAACCTAACAGGTGTTAATATCCTAGACCCATACAAGGTGACAAATAAAAACATCCAATTTAAGGTCGTAAATGTGTAAGGGAGTTGTTGCATGACATAAGTTTACTGAAGGCATGCAGAGGCTCTCAGTTTAACTGTCAATATTTATTCAGGGGAGAAAAACTTTTCATTCTACCAAACTCATTGTTTGCATCACCTAATAAAAAAACATCATCCACACAAAATCCAAACAGTGGCATCTGGTCAGCAAAATATTACATGGCTGTGCAGCAAAGAGCTCTAAAAAAGTCAATTATGAGCTTAAGGAACATCAAATTACTCAGTGCAAGTGCAATAAACTATAATTTAAACCAAAGGCACATCACTACACACGTCGTTAGGATACTGTATTAAAGAAAACATATCAATGATACATTCATCTTCTGATACTGTACTGCCAGTTGCTGCACAAAACCTAAAAACAACATGGAAGAATTAGTAATACTTACCCTGTTGTCTTATATAACCTCCAAATATCTGATTCAGGGGTGTGGTCTCCTTCGACCGATGATCAAGCTTAGTAGCTCTCCTGAATGTTAAGTATGATTTTTCCATGTGGTCCAAAAGCAACTTGATGAACTCATGGGCATCTTCTTGTCGTCCATACATAAGTGTTTTTCCTATACCTGATAAAGCAGCACTATTATAATATACTGAATATACATATCCCATCCTGGAAGTTTAATAAAGAGTAAAGAATATGGTATGTGAAAAATGACTACACAAAATTTACAAGATAAATGAGTAAGGGAAGAGGACACAACAAGTAATCAGCAAATTAGTTTAGGATGAAAAGCCAAATTTCTAGACCTTCTCAGAAAAATATTACAAGATACTTCCCTGACAGCCCTGTTCTGTCAAGGTAGGTAGACCTTAACATGGAAAACCTGTGCAATCTAACATGTTATCCATTACAACAATCAACTGTCTTCTAAAGACAAACCAATCACAGCTCAAAAAGAACGTAAGAAAATATGTAGATCATGTTTACACAGCTTCTCTAATGAGTCATACACATCCTCAACCTATTCCCAGTGTGGTAAAGCTTTTGCCCCCATATAGTGCTTCTTACTTCTTTACTTTGTAAACACTGATGACTTTCTAAATGGCACCAGCATCTCTATTCACACCACCTCAATAAACAAAATGTTTTCACTGCACCTGATCATTCATTCCTCTTACAGTTTCATCTGAAATATCCCAAGCCCTAATCAACTTTCTCACAACATCTATCCACATCTACATTCTAAATATTTTCCTTATACCTTTGGCCGTATTACTATATAGCACTTACCCAACTTACCACCTGCTATACATTCAATATAGCAGTTCCATCCTAAAAGACTTTATCCACATGCCTTTCTAATAATTTCTTCATGACACAGTCTCTTGTATCTTCATTCTTCACCCTATCTACCCTCCTAATTCTAAATATATAACTCAAGCTACCCATCTCTACTGCTCTCATTATTTACATACCCTGACCTATAAAAAGTTGGGTTTCATATCTATTCATCAGAGATGGAAAAATTTTCATGCAATTTTCTTACACACTCTACTCTTAATTTCTATCATTCACAACAGCTTTCAGTGCATCTCCAATTTTCTTCTTTGCATGAATCTGCTCTTAACTTCATCTTTATCACTAACATTCTTACTGAACTTTACTTCCAAATATCTAAATTCATCCATAACATCTGGTTTTACACCATGTAGACTGACACTACACTGGGATGTCCTAACGCTTTCATAGACATGAGCCCTATTTTTATTCAAATTCATCCTCCTTCACAAATATCATCAGAGCAGCCCATCATGCTATCCAGATTCTCCTGTAATTGACTTGAAGACAGCATAATCAACATAAAAGCAAATGTGAGTAAAAACAAGGTTATCAAGTTTATCATTGCAGTGGGACAGGTCACCTGGGTGAAAGTTTAATTGGAGAGAATCTGGAGGAAGTGAAGTGTGTTAGATACCTGGGAGTGGATATGGTAGCGAATGAAACCATGGAAGCGGAAGTGAGTCACAGGGTGGGTGAGGGGGCGAAGGTAGTAAGAGCACTGAAGAATGTGTGGAAAGAGAAGTCGTTATCTGGGATATGTTTGAAGCTATAGTAGTCCCAACGATGTTGTATGGATGCAAGGCATGGATGTGCAGAAGAGGATGGATGTGTTGGAAGTGAAATGTTTGAGAACAATATGTGATGTGATGTGGTTTGAATGAGTAAGTACAAAACGGGTAAGAGAGAGGTGCGGTAATAAGAAGAGCATTGTTGAGAGAGCTGTAGAGGGTGTGCTGAAATGGTTCAGCCATACGGAGGGAATGAGCGAGAAAATATTTTTTAGTATATCTCTTGGTACAGTACTTTTGTAGACTTAATAAGTAAACCCTAAATTCTTCCTTGCTCAGAGGCTTTTAGCCATCATTATTGTCCTTCATCCCTTCAATTTGTTGCCAAACATAGATTATTATCTCTTTCTCTTCTTTCCAGGCCCTAAAGTTAATTTTCAGTCTATCATGATAGTTCCTATGTTCCAACCTCTTTATTCTATATGGGGAGCACTTGTGAATTCTCTGATTTGCTTAATTTTGTATATTTGGTTGGTAACCATACAACAAAACAAAATTCAGTTTTGCTTCTGATGTATGCATCAAACATTCTCATCAATAGTTTTCTGTCTCTTGTGGAGAAGATTTTATTATCATACAACTCATCCCATGGCTTGATCATTGCTACCTTCACCGTACTGTTCACCAGGCAAAATATACTGTAAGCACTATCTCCAAGACCCGTATTTCAGCAAAATCTCATCATAGTCACTCATGGGTAGGTAGGTAGGTAGATACTTGAGAGAATGAAAGAAAGACAGATTTAAAAAACAAAAAGCTTTTCCCAGTCAAATTAAGATACAACACTTCACTATGTTCCTCAATGCAAATATAAAAAAAAGTACAAATTGAAACAACGAGAAAGTGAAAAACTGCAGCTGAACTGAAAGGAAATGGAAAATCAATCAATTTCATTTTGCACACTTTCAGAATAATGATTACAGTTTGTCTCTTTTCTTATCATTAAAGTTTTGAGAAAAATTAAACAAAAAACATATTCTATAAATGTGGCAAAATTAGGAAGTCCTGAAGAGATTCTTAATTTAGTGCAAACTAGAGAGTAGCTACTATAAGGACAGTGTCTTCAGATGCAGGTTTACATGATATTTGAAAGCGGTACTAAGCATAATAATTAAAAGAAATAAACATAATAATGAATGCTCAAATAACATACAGACAGACAGCCACATAAGTAAGGAAACAATACTCACTTTTTAGTTTGTGTTGAATAAGTGATGGCTTGATGACAGTGTTTGAACGATCAAGAGTAGAGCGGAAAGTTCTCATCATTGCACAAACGGAACAATACGAGGCATTTCCTGAAATGCTTTCACATCGAGTAGTGTGGCTTGAGAGGTCTTCTATAAGCCAATTAGCCATGGCTGGGATGTGGAAAAGAGCCTAAGAGAATGAAACAAAATCAGTTAGTCTCCCATATGCATCCTTGTCCACTGCGTAACTTCAAACATTCCTCCACACTAATAGCCTCTCAATGCACTCACTAAATCTTATCTTACTTCTTCCAACTCAAAAAAATGTAAACTATTCTTCATCAATTCGGCACCCTTCCTTTTCATATGTTCATAAGGCAATACATATCAAATTTTTACTTTTCAAGTGACTATCTATCTATATATCTGATGCCTGTTCCCTTTGGGAACTCCCTCAAGGGGGTGGCCACGGCAAAAGAGTCTCCATAACTGTTGAACTCCAGTGCCGCTTCTTAGCCTTTAGTGCCTCACCCTTAACCGGCAAATGGCAGAGAGCAACTCTAGCGCAGTGTTTTCTGAGGCTCCTACCTAATTTTCCTACCTACTACTTCTACCTAATGTTTCTTCATCTACGGTACACAAATATTTCAAAAATAAAAAATTTCTTCAGATAACATCTTTATCTCGATTCATATTTTCTTCACACTCTTCTAAAACAACATATTAACCAGAGGTGCCCATCTTTGAAGAAATATAAACCATAAAATGCTCTATTTTACCCTTTTCACAGATCAAATCTCAAATGCGCTACTAAAAATAAGGAAAAAATTTGAGGACATAAGCATATGTATCCTTTGCTTTATTAACAACATTCTCTTTCTTTCATATTTAATTGCCATTTCCTGCGAGGTGGGGCCAGGAACAGACAAAGAAAGGCTGCATCTGCTCACATCCATTTTCTAGCTTTCATGTGTAATGCACAGAAACCACAGCTCCCTATCCACAACCAGGCCCAACAGACTTTTCCATTAATGTGTTTCCATTTATTAATAACTATATCCATCAACCTTAACATAAAATATTTACAAAACAAGCAGCCATTGAAAGTCACATGCTTTGCTGGTTGTGGGAGTTTTCTAACAATTCATCAGAGATACAAGAAAAAATCTGAGGGATGATCCTATAAAAAACAAGATATAATTATTCCATGATACATCCACTCTAAGTTTCATATTCCCTCTGGAGGGACAAAATAATATAGTCCAAGTTTGATTATTTGTTTAAAAACAAAAAAAATCAGATAACTAAAAACATGGGACAATCACCACCCTGCCATAAAATCACAACAAATTAGGAAGAAAGATGGCTATAAGGCCACAGAATTTGCACCTGTCACATTTATTAGAGTCACTCCTCTCCCCATCTTTACAAGCAAATATTGTTTTATCAATTTGTATCATGGTAATCTTTAGCCCTTTGCTGCATTTTAACTTGGTAAACTGCTTACCATCACTATCATTATTGCTATTACCTTAATATAACCGTTATCCAGGCAGGTACATGTGCCATGTCACAAATGTCATATATGTTTGCAGTACAGGTGAACAAATAGCTTGCAGTAATATAGATAGAAAAACAATTTTCCCTTGCTCCAGCAACATATCATTGAAGCATGAGCCCACTTTAGAGAAGACATTAGCAGAGGGATACATAAGCATCATCTTATCTTCCACTGGTGCCCATATCAACCTTGTTTTCTCTTATCACTACTGTCTCCAGTAAGTTCATCTTATTTACATACACAGTATGCATCAAATGCCATCACAGTACTATATGTATCAATTACAGTACTAAGTATTTTTACCGGGACAATATTATTAACTCACCAACTACAATGACAGTAATTGACAAACAGAATATTGATATGAAAATGGAGTACACTGATATGACACATGACTGTTTGAATGTAAATAGTGCTCAAACAAGTCTTTAGATTTATAATGCTTCCTAGAAAATAATCTATGAATTTTGTAATCATGTACAACTTCTGAAACACTGTTATCTAACAGTCATACATCTATCTTTGTAACTACCAATGTTTTTCACAAGCATTCGTTATATACTATAAGCGTAATGTGCAGTTAAACAGTCATGTTCTATCATTAGCACTTTCTTAAACTTGGATGCCCTTTCATTAGATAATACTAAATGTATCATGGTAGCAATAATATTGTGCTCACAAATAAGAGGCTGCATTACCTCTTCCTGAGACAGCTGGGTTTCTCATATCATTTTGAATATTTCTGCACATATTCACCTCATTACCGAGAACCATATAGTAAAAATAAGCTAATCACAAAGTCTTGCAAGTCACACAAAACGATCTCTGTACTGGATAAAAAATATGTATAAATGGCATGTGAAATAATCCTTTACTATTTATTTGCCTATCAGTTTATTAATCTAGTCATAAGTCATAAGACAATCAATTACCAAACTCACATGGGATAAAAGTCTTTCCTCTGTTAAAAGCAAAATTAACCATTTGAGAATATATGATACCATCACTGCCACTGCTCATGTAAGAGGTTCACAATGTTATTCATCTACTTTTATAAAATAAGAAAGATATACATACTTGAAAGTTGTATGATGAAATAAGCAAGAGGAATATATTCTAAGATAAACACATATGAAAATTTCAGTAAAGAACAAAGATCATTATCTCTGGGGTAGGGGAAAAGGATTCTACCACCATATTCCCTGCATGTCATAGAAGGTGACTAAAGAGGGCAGGAATGGGGGGATGGAAACTCCCTTTCTTTTATTTCAATTTCTAAAAGACAGAACAGATGAAGGAGCCAAGCAGGAAGTGCTCATCCTCCTTGGGCTGGGGTGTCTAAATGTAATGAAGATGAGAAGAGAGGAGAGATAGGTAGTACATTTGAGGAAAGAAACCTGAATGTTCTGGCTCTGAGTGAAACAGATGGTTGATTATTAGTGCTTATGCACCTGGCCATGAGAAGAAAGATCATTAGAGACAAGTGTTCTGGGAGCAGCTGAGTGAGAGAGTCAGCAGTTTTGATGTGGGGGACCAAGTATTAGTGATGGGTGATATGAATGCGAAGGTGGGTAATGTGGCAGCTGAGGCTATAATTGGAGAACATGGGGTATTCAGCATTATGAATGGAAATGATGAACAGCAGGTGGGGCTGTGACTGGAGATTGGGAATACCTGGTTAAAAAAAGGACATAAACAATCATACGTATGTGAGTAGGAGAGATGGTCAGCGGGCATTACTGGATTAAACAACACTCCCATAATTAGAAACTGAAGATATACCATGGCATTTCAACCTCTTGACTCAATGAATATACTTGGTATTACTGTAACATCCAATCTTTCTTGGAAACCCCACATTATGGGAATAGCTAAGTCTGCTTCCAAGAAACTGGGTGTCCTGTTTAGATGTCGTA
>JAUTYZ010745733.1:0-13281 GCA_032273725.1 Panulirus interruptus | reverse complement strand
CAGACGTCAGGTCTACGGCTGATGGAAATACCGAGTTGGTTCCAGCATCTTGTGAGGATCCTTTATGCTCCTGTGATGGCTGTTGGTCCAGATTTTTGTCTGAGGAGTCTTCCTCTGACGTCTGTCGCGTATTTCGGACCTCACTGATCCGACGGGCAAGCTCTGCACAATCTAGTGCTGGAAAAAAATCTTCCCTTTTCTCATCTAACGAATCCTGGGCCATGCTGTTCCATGGCGTGCGTGTTAGCATGGAACGCAGAGCTGAAGGCTGAATCTCAGAAAGTCTTCTGGCAAGCTCAGTACTGTCCAGGGACTGAACTGGATCTACCTCTCTGTCATCTAAAGAATCCTGGGCCATGCTGTTCCAGGGCGTGCGTGTCAGCATGGAACGAAGAGTTGTGGGCTGAATTTCAGAAAGCCTTCTGGCAAGTTCTGTACTGTCCAAAGATGGAACTGGATCTTCCTTTCTATCATCTAAAGAATCTTGAGCCATGCTGTTCCAGGGCGTGTGCGTTAACATTGAACGAAGAGTTGAGGGCTGAATCTCAGCGAGCATTTTCACAAGCTCTTTACTGTCAAGAGATGGAACTGGATCCTCGCTTCTATCATCTAAGGAGTCTTGGGCCATGCTGTTCCAGGGCGTGCGCGTCAGCCTGGAACGGAGAGTTGACGGCTGATTATCGGCGAGCCTTCCAGCAAGCTCTTTATTCTCTAGTAACAGAAGTGGATCTTCCCTTCCGTCGTCTAATGAATCTTGAGTCATACTGTTCCACGGCGTGCGGGACTGTGCGGAGAGTAGAGTCATGGGTTCGACCTCTGACATCCTCTTTGCAAGCTCAGCACTGTGTGGCGACTGAAGGGTCTTTTGTCTCTGATCGTCCAGTGAGTCTTGACTCATGCTACTCCATGATGTGTGGGTCTGTAGGGTATGGACAGTCGAAGGTTGGTCCTCTGAGGTTCTTCTCGTTTGTTCTAAACTATCTACTGACACGAAGGACTTCTGTCTTTCCCTTTGATTATCTAATGAGTCTTGGCTTATACTGTCCCATGACTGGACCTCAGAGAGCCTTCTTGTAAGTTCTGTCGTGTCTAAATCCAGACGCGAAACTTGAGTTCTGTCATCGAATGAATCTTGACTCATGCTGTTCCAAGGAGTGTGGGTTAGCAAGGAGAAAGCGCTCGTGGTCTGGATCTCGTAGCTCTTCCTTATCGGCCCTGTATTGTTTGATGAAGAAGGAGGCTTCTGCCTTTGGTCATCCAGTGAGTCTTGGCTGCCGCTAATCCATGGAGTGTGGCTCTGCACGGAACTGAAGGTCATGTGTTTTGATTCAGAAAAGTTACCTTCGTCTGCAACAGCGCCTCCTGAGGCCACACTTGCTTGTGCTCGTTCCTGCTCCTTGCGTATATTGGCAGTGGACAGCTGCCTATCAATGTACTGCTGAGGGACAAATATATCCCCAGTGTCTTCTGTGCCGAAGGTGAAGTCACCATCGTCTGAGTCTTCGTCAACCTGCTCCTCATCCCCGAGAGGCATCTCTGAGGCCAGCAGTTCTATAGGTGCCTCACTAAAAGGTCTTTCATCCTTAAGGGAGTTTCCAGGATGATCTTCAGGTTCCAGGCTGATTGCTCTTCCTCCTTCAGCACCGTAGGCCTTGGTTTCTTCAGGCTGAATGACAGTAAACAGACTCTTCTCTGCCACAGTATTTGTGCCGTCCCCACTGCTTGTGCGAACTGGATGGGAAGTCGAAGGTTTTAATGCATTAACTCCGTCACTTTGTTCTGGAACAGTCACTCCTAAAGGCACATTTTCTTGTGTGTCCTTTTTCAATGCAGTCAACTGAGCCTCGATGATCTGCTGAGGCACGAAGAACATGTTCCCTGTGTCTTCTGTGCCAAATGAAAAATCGCCGTTGTCTGAGTCTGATTCATCTTGTTCCTCAACCTTCGGCAGGTCTGGAGCGTCGGCTTCACCCGACCTCTCATCAGTAGGGAAGCTGTCCCGCACCCCTTCTTGTGTGTCTGTTATTGATGTGCCCTCACTTGTTGCGGCACAGATTTCTCCCTTATCTTCTGTATCTATGAGCTTCTTAGAATAAGCGTCCGCCAGGGCACTCTTATCTTCCATAAAATATACAATATCAACATTACTTGTGCTAATGTCACGTTGAGCTACAGGCACTGAAACTTCCGGAGTTTCTGGGATGAGTGAATTCTGTTGTGTATTCTCAACTAATGTAACATCCTCTTGGACAGGGTATGACTCTACGTTCTCCTTATCTCCTCTGGAGTCCTTGCAGGTGTCGGATGGAAGTTCTGGAGCCTCTTCACAGTCTGGAGTCTCATCTGGTAAGGTAATCCTCCCGACAGACGTACCAAACGACACCGGTTGGTTCGGCATGTTTTCCGTCACCGTTTCGTAAGTGGGGCTGGTTATGGACTCGGTTGATTCCACCTCGCTGGCCTCGTCCTGTGGGGTTTTTGCGTCACCGGAACCGGGGATGTTTACTCTGCTGAGAACTAACGAAGTAGGAGGTTCGGTGGAACGATGTAACGAAGTGGATATATGTGACTGGGACTCTATGGGTTTTGCTGTTTGCTCTGTGATCCGAGATGGTTGAGGGATTCTGCATTCTATTGCTGCCTCATCTGCAGCGAGGCTGCTCAGGGGAATCCAATTCCCTCGTGAAGGATCCTCCAGTGTGTCGTTTCCTCTCTGGGGTAACTCCTGCGATTTGTCGACATTTCCCAACTGCTCCTGACGTTTCTGGCCGTGGGGCGGTAAGGACTGTTCATCGTCAGAATCTTCCGTCGTGGGCCAAGCCCTGCTGAAGAACATACTCAGAGGCGACGGCGACCTGGAACGAATATAGTCTGATATGGCGGTGAACATCAGCCATGGAGATCCTCTGTGTTCTTCCAGTTCTTCGACTTGCTCCTCCAGGATGTCGTGGGAGGCGTCCGTCTCAGTCGGGAAGTGATGTGACATATGACCATATTCCCGTAGATCTACAGGCGAGTCTTCTCTGTGTACGGAACACTCAGGAACACCAGCCGATTCTGAAATGAGAGACATCAACTCGGGTTCCTGTTCCTGCTCGTCCAAGTGGACAGATGAGCTTATGGCATCAGTGGGTGAAGGTTTTGATTCTTCGTTGTTACACTTAGGTATTTCCTCTCTCTCAAGATACGGCCCTTGTAGATTGTCAGCGCTACTGTCGGTAGCATGTTGCTGTGCGAGGAGATCGAACGAAATCTCTTCCTGAAGGCAGACGTATGTATTCGAGTCAGGGACAATATCCTCCAATGGCAGATCATCGGAGTCTGGAGTGATGGTTATTCCCAAGTCATCGGAGTCCAGGAGATCACTCTCCGAGGTAGGGGACTGTACCACCAGCCCTGGAATCGATATCTCTACCCGATCACTGGAATCTAACTCCTCCATCTCTTTATGGTCGTCTGTGGGTATCAGCTGTTCGCTACGTGGCGTTTCGGTTAATTCTTGCCTTTGCGGTATGTCCGAATCTTTAAGGAGTTTAACTGTTGCGGAATTCGCTTGCAGAACATCCGTAGTTTCAACACCACACGGTAACAGCGACGAAGATATCTCTCCACCATACCTGGACGATGGGTCAACTACCCCACAAAAGTCCTCGTCTGGGTGAGCCTTCTCTTCTTCAGGTATATCTACCAATTCAGATATTTCTGGCTGGATTGATAACAGGAGTTCATTTTTCACAGACTCTGTTGTACTTACTGTATCAACAGACGCTGTTGATTGTCCTACAAGATGAGCACAGGCTGCTGGCTCCTTGAGGGGGTCATGACATTCTGTTAGCTCTGTTGGTCCCTCTTCGGGACCAACAGAGGCTCTGACTTCTGTTGGTTCTTCTAGTAGGTCAACAGATGCGGCTGATTCCTCTAGAAGATCAACGGGTGCCCTTTGCTCCTTCGGATGACGAACGGGCGTAGGTGATTCGTCCAAAGACTTAAGGATTGCATTTGACTCCCCCATAAGTACAGAGGATGCAAGTGGTTCCTCCAAATGGCTTAGAGTGACAGGTAGAGTTCCATCCACTAGACTGTCAGATTCATCTGGAAACTCAAGGACATTAACAGGTGCCGATGGTTTCATAAGGAGGTTAAAAGACATTCCCGTCTCCTCCTTGGATTTATGAAGAGCAACTGGGTCTTCCAATTTGCTAAACTCAGCTGGAGACTCCAAAAGATTTACAGGTGCTGATGGTTCTTCCAGAAGATTCACAAGTGCTGATGGTTCCTCCGGAATAATAGATTCATCTGGAGTCTCCAATAGATTCACAGGTGCCGATGATTCCTGCAGATAGACAGATTCATCTGGAGCCTCCAAAAGATTCACAGGCGCCAATGATTTCTCCAGATAGACAGAGGGAACCGCAGCCTCCAAAATATTCACAGGTGCCGATGATTCTCCCAAGAGGTTAAGAGATTCCCGTGCCTCTTCCAGAGCGTTACTACGGTTAACTGGCTCTTCCAGACTGTCAAGGGATGCAGATGGCTTCTCACCAAGGAAGTCAGCTAACAGGTTCATGGGCTCAGCTGGCGCTTGCAGAAGCTCAGCTGGTGCAGACGATTCCTCTGGATGGTCAAAAGGTGCAGCTGGTCTTTCCTGGAGTTCGGCAGATGAAGTTGGCTCCGGCTGCAGAAGGTCAACAGAAGCAGCTGGTTCCTCAACAGACGCAATCGGCCCTTCTAAAAGGTTAATAGATGCTGTTAACTCTTCTAAATGGCTAACAGGTGCAGCTGGCTGTTCTATAAGGTTAACAGATACAGCTGGCTCTTCTTGGAGGTTATCGGGTGCAGCTGGCTCGCTCAGAAGACCAACAGATGCAGATGGTTCTCCTAGAAGGTCGAGAGATGCAGTTGGTTCTTGCAGGAGGTCAACGGGTGCAACTGTTAGCCCTTCTACAAGGCTAACAGATGTAACAGATTCCTCTAGATGGTTAACAGAAGCAGCTGGGCCTTCCAGGTCAACAGGTACAGTTGGTTCCTCCAGATGGCGAAGAGGTAAAGCTGGTTTCTCCAGCAGGTAATCAGATGAAGATGTCTCCACCATACGACTAACGGAGGCAGACGATTCATCGGAAAGCTTTAAAGATATTGGTGACTTCTCATGAGAATCAACGGGTGGAGACGGTTCTCGTGGAAAGACTACAGACGTCACTGGTTCCTCCTGACGGGATTCTGGTTCCAGTGGTTCAAGAGGATGATCGAAATTAGACAACAGGTCCTGGGCATCCGAGGGACGCATTGGTTCCGTCTGTAGTTCTGCTTCAAGAACTGGTTCCTCTTGGACGCATTCGAGTAAAGACTGGTTCCTTGCGACGTCTAACAGAGATGGTAGATTTTTCATGACATGTTCGGGAGAAGAGAGTTCCTCCTGCGCATCTAGATATTCCATTGACTCCTCCCGTTCTCTGAGAGAGGCAGGCAGTGACTGCTGAACATGGACTGATTCACGTAATTCCAATTTGGCCTCAAGACTTACACTAGAATCCTCCTGCTTGTCAATAAATGGAATCAGTTCCTCTGAACCTGAGTCTTTCAGCTGATTTTCTACTGCACTTGGCTCCTCCTGAAGTTGGTCGACAGTATATGACTCCTCAACTTCATCAAGGGGTTCGCTCGACTCCCGAAGTCCTTCGACAACTTCGGCTGGCTCAGCTCTCTTCTTCTGAGCCTCATGAGGGGATTCGAGTGAATCCTCGTGAGCCTGATGACCAGGTAGGCTAGGCTCCCGCTGAAGCTCAGGAGCAGCGACACCTTGATCTTCCTGAACTTGATCAACGGAGATAGCCGACTCCTGAGCTTGGTTTGCCGGTACAACCGGCTCCTCCTGGGGCTCATGACGACCATCATCAAGTCCTGTTGGCTCCTGTAGACGATCTACGGGTCCAGTTGGCTCATGGATATGTTCTACAGGTCTGGTTGGCTCTTGAATATGTTCTACAGGTTCGCTTGGCTCTTGAAAATATTCTACAGGTTCACTTGGCTCTTGAATATGTTCTACAGGTTCGATGGACTCTTGAAGATGTTCTACAGGTTTGATTGGCTCTTGTAGATGTTCTACAGGTTCGGTAGGCTCTTGAAGTTGTTCTATTGGTTCGATTAGCTCTTGAAGTTGCTCTACAGGTTCAGCGGGCTCTTGAAGATTATTAATAGGCTTATTTTGTTCGTTCACTTGATTAAAGGCCTCATGCGCGTTCTCCGGAAGATCATTAAGGACGGCTGGTGCCTCATTAAGTTCATGTACATAGACTGATGACTTCTCCAGTGGATCTGCAGGTCTGATTGATTCCTCTTGATCAATGTGTGAGGCAGACTCTTCCCGAAGTTGGTTTGTGTTTTCGACTGGTTGTTCCTCAAGACAAACCACGGGATTGTATTGTTCCTCAAGTTGAACTTCAGGTTTGGTGAGGTCCTCTTCAACTTCATCTGCAGGTTTGGTCAGGTCCTCCTCAACTCCATCTGCGTCTAAGTCTGCTTCTTTCTCTACCGCATGTTCTTCATCTATGATGTCAGTTGGTTTTCCTCGACCAATATCTACTACTTCAGTTTCAGATGCAAATATTGCAAGGTTCTGTCGTGTGTCTGAAGTAAAGTCTACGACCTCCACTTGATTTTTGGCAACTGTAATTGCTTGGCTGGATCGGAAGTCTACTGCCTCTTTACAGACCTCTGGAACCTGTTCTTGAAGGGAATCATGATACTCAATCATTTCCTTCGGCGCCATTTTGCTGCTGACATCAACCTCGCCTTCGTAGTTCGCAGGCTCTGAAGGTCCCTCCTGGGACTGAGCTACCGTAATGTCAATTAGCGAATCATTGCCTAAGGAAGGATTACTAGGTTCTCCATTGTTAAAGCGCCGTGCTAAGAGCTGCACTCTCCCTCTTGGGATATCAACTCCCTTGTCCTGATTTGCAACAGAGCCAGTATCGTCGCCTGAGAGCATCTGCTTTGGCTTATCCTCAGACGATTTGGGCAAAGGAACGGAATCTCTGCCAGCGTTTGCCGAAATGCCTACCAAGTCTTCATCGTCAGGAAGTAGAATTGGGTAGTGCTCATTTAGACGTTTTACAGACATCTGCATTTCCTTGATGTCTTTCTCCATATTTACCAGGGCCACCACAAGCTTCTGTGACTTTCTCTGGAGTTCAAATTCCCCATCAGTCTTTATGACACTCTGGGGCACCAGTTCGGTATCCACTACACTCGTGTCCTGGTAGGATTCATCAACAGGTTTGTCTAAACCTGGTATCTCTTCCTCAGCTGGTAGGGGGTGTTGGGTTGTGATTCCTTCACCGGGCAGACTCGAAGATGATTCAGTCCGCCTGATTCCAGGAACATCTTCGTCACCTACTAATGGGCCATTGGTGTCCTCAGGAGGAGGAACAGAATCACCATTCACCTGTGACGATGGTCCGTCGTTGGTGAAAGTCTTCCCCTGTGTGGCGGGTGCAGACGTCTCGAGAGACTCAGAAAAGTAGTGATCTTCCTGGCTCGAGTGAATGCCATCTTCCCTCAGCTCGGCCTCTGCGTCAGCAGGAGTCACGTCAGAAGAATCATCCGTCTTCTCCGTCGTCAGTGGCTGAATGTTCTCACCCTCAACGATGAACCTCTTTACTCTTTGCGAGAAGGGTCTCGGTGTTCTACGATGGCTCTGACTGGAAGACTCAAACACCGACCTCAGACGCGACACTCGCTTGTCTGATTCGAGGACTATCGTGGAAGGCCGGACGTAGGTGATGTAAGGGATTCGCGTCGCTTTGGATATTTTGATCTTGTCTTGCAGTGTCTGGAGTGTTGGCGATACACTCCTCGGAGGGGGAAGTTGGCTTTGCTCAGCCTTCACCAATTTGTTATCTCTAACCGACTCCTTCATTTCGTCTCTCTGAGGGACTCCCTCCAAGCTTTCTCCAGCAAGGTCACATGGTACCCTACTTGGTATATCAGACGTCGTGTCCACTCTGTACTGGTTCAAGATATCCATGTCAGGTAATATTACAGGCATATGCTGAACCTTCCTAGGAGACTTGGGCTTCTCTGCGACCACATTGTTTTCTATATCAGTTTTGATCTTATTTACCAAATCGCCTGCAGTGTGTGAAATATTTGAACCTGTAGTGAAACCTTCTGGTACTGGTTGTTTTTTCACAGCCTCTGGTAACTGATCCTTGCTAATCAAATTGGTAGTTGCTGGATCTGGAACCACATCGGTCGTTTCTGTTGCACGGATGTCACTTTCAGACTCACCTGGTAAAGTCTCTCTTTGTAGGTACGAGATCTCCTCCAACGATCTGGTTTCAAACATGGACTTAAATTTGGAAACGAACCCGGGGACAGTGAGCTCCTTTCCAACCTGGCTAGTTTGCCCATCTTTTGCGGGCTTTCTTGGTCGTGAAGATAGATTTTCATCAGGACTCTCGACGGGGACAGTGTGTCGTTCTTTTGACTGAATGTTTTGCGAATTCTTATTCTCATACAGTCTCTGTACTTGAGCCACTCTGGAGGACATCATATGAGGCACTTCCTCCAGCACTGGGGACGGGGACTGACTGGGCAAACCCAGCAGGTTTCTAAACATCTTAAGGTTCTGTTGCATCGTTGAGTCCTTGTGAGGAAGGATATCACTTTCACCTCCGTCACCATCCTCCGGAGACCTACCCGATATCTCTCCAGACTGTACATTTACTTTCGTATTTACTTCCAAGTCACTGTTTTCTAAACCTTGCTCCATGGGCTGTACACCGTCGCAAACAACAGGGACGTCGACAGGTTTAATTCTTCTGTCATCCGTGCCCAACACCTGCACCTGTTCCTCAGTACCTCTCACCGCTTCCAGTTGGTCCTCAGGAGGTTCACCCACCTCTGAATATTCCTCTGGCTCTTCAGTCTCTGCCTCTGATAGATCGTTTGGATATTCTGGCAATTCTTCCTGGGGTTGTGCTTTAGTTGTATGAGTCTCCGTGTGTGTTAATTCCCCAGAAGCCAAATGCAGCTCTTCAGCGACCTGGAGCTGTTCTTCAGTGGTCTGCAAATGGTTTCCAGTGGCTCGTTTCCGTTCTTGGATGGCCGGTGGTAAGTCTTCAGTAGCCAGTAGCAGGTCTTCTTTAGTCCGCTCCACTTCTTCGGCGGTCTCCAGATGGTCTTTAGATGTTTGTGGCAGAGGTTCAGTTGCCGGTGGCAGCCGCTCATTTGCCTTAAATGACTCCTCGTCAATCTGCGGCAACTGTTCAGAGGCTTCCAGCGGCTCTTCCGTGGACTGCGGTAACTCTTCAGTGGTCCGAAGTTTTTCAATGGATTGTGGCGGTTCTTCCCCTACCTGTATCAACTTTTCAATGGTGTATGGCAATTCTTCAGTAGTCTGTAGCAATGCTTTAGCGGTTTGTGGTAGTACGTCAGAGGTATGTAGCAGCCTTTCAGTGGACTGTGAAAGTTCCTCAGTGATCTCTGGCAGTTCTTTAAAGGCCAGTGATGGTTCACCGTTAGCCAAACGTGGGCTGTGTGATCTTCCAGGGCTGTCATAAGGATGGATTATTTCCTCGCGTACATCAGCTGTTTCAGTCCGCCTGTGAGAATGATCCATCAAGTTAGTAGCTCCAGCTATTTGCCAGGATGGCTCCAACATTGAAGCAGGGAGTTCGGCAGTCTCCTCATACGGTTCAACCATTTCCTGAGATGGTTCTAGCAAATGTATAACGTCGGCCATTGCCTTACTAGATTCCGTCATTCTTTCGTCTGGTCTCAAGATGAACTCACTCTGGCCAAGCAAATCACTAACCACTTCGGCTACTTTCATGGACGGTTCTGTTGAGACAGCGACACCTTGGGCCCCACATGACTCATATACCTTATCCATCGTCTCCGACGAATATAAACTTTCTTCAGGTAGTTCCTCACAAGGCTCCAGTTCTGAAGCCCATCTGTCATCATCTCCCATTGAGCTCGGCTCAGTTTCTTCTTCGATCGTATGAAGATAGTCCATGTCAGTGGCGACCTCGAGATCAGCTACTGATACATCCGATTTGCTGTCTTCTTCTCCATCCGACTTCGTTGTGCTTGGGGCTACCTCTTCGTGAACAACCAGCGACGGGATAGTCAAGGGCCTCTGGTCATGGCTGCTCATTCGAACCTCTTCCTTCCCATCCACACTGTCTCTTGTTGCCTCGACTCCCTCAGATCCTTTAAGAGGTTCTGAGGTTTCGGTATTTTCCCCGTCGGCATCATCCTGGTTGCTGCTGCCAAAGGAGACGTTCAAGACAGTACCCTGCTCGTCCACCACAGATTCTAGCACCTCGTCGTCCTCTTCTTCTTCGTCCTTGAAGTAGCTCAAGTCCTCCTCGACTGGCAAGCCTTGCGAACTGGTGTCCGTAGTTGGGAGAGAACTGGAATCAGACGCATCACTGAAACTGTAAGCTATGATACGCGAAGCGACTTCGACTGTTTTGAGAGCCTCTTTCTTTGGGCTGTGCTCGATGATAAATTCACACATGTCCATGATGGTACTGCAGGTCTCGTCAAAGTCTTCCGGTGAACCTGCTGTCTCGTCTTTAGATAACGTCCCATGGCTACTTATTTGAGATTTGTGATCTGCTACGTTAACTTCAGAGGCAGCTGTGTCTGTGGTCACTATCTGCTCGTCTTGCAAGTTAGGTATGACGTCTCCCTCAGCTGTCTTAGTAAAGTCAGACATCTTCGGTTCATCTTGCAAATCAGCTGGAATATCTTCCTCTACTGTTCCCGTAAATTCAGAAGTTTTCCATGCGTCCTGCAAGTCGGCTGGAATATCTCCCTCTACTGTTCCCGTAAATTCAGAAGTTTTCCATGCGTCCTGCAAGCCAGCTGGAATGTCTCCCTCCACTGTTCCAGTTAATTCAGAAGTTTTCCGTTCGTCCTGCAAGCCAGCTGGAATGTCTCCCTCCACTGTACCAGTTAATTCAGAAGTTTTCCAATCGTCCTGCAAGCCAGCTGGAAGGTCTCCCTCGACTGTTCCAGTACATTCAAGAGTTTTCCGTTCTTCCTGCAAGTCAGCTGGAACGTCTCCCTCGACTGAGTCATTAAATTCAAAAGTTCTCGGTTTCTCTTGCAAGTCAGCTGGAACTACTCCTTCAACTGATTTAGGGAAGTCAGCTATTGTATCCACGTCTGGCCCTTCCGCATCAAAACACGTCCCATCACTTTCAGAGACCTCTTTGTTTTCTTGAGGTTTCGATCTGTCCAGCGCTTCTTCAACCACACACTGTCCATTTTGAGAAGGCTGAAGACCAGTCGGCGTCACCTGAGAAGGCAACGTCGATTCCTCAACGCACGTCTTTCCAACCGCGTCTTTCATTATCCGTTCTGTCTCCGACCTCCCATTTTCCACAGCGTCCTCAAGCCTCTGAGATACACAGTCCAAAGTTTGTAGCTTCTTCTCGTCTGCAGAGTCGCCTGAATGAAGGCTACATTGTATCTGTGCTTTACCGTCTGCCTGCTGGGAAGTCCTCCTGGAACTGAGGGCCGATGAAGAGAATCTGGAAGACTGGAAGTCGTCTGTCTCCTCCGTGCTGTCGTACGACGGCGACCTCATCCTCTGGAACGCCTGAAAGGAACGTGAGGTGAGTGTCATTGATATCAAGTCCCCTCGGAGCATTTGCGGCACCCTGAGGTAACAGTAAAATCTAAGTTATGGGTCTACTTAAATCCATATAGGACATTGCATGATTACTTAGAAATTACAGACAATCTCTGGTTTGATGTAAACATATCAAGGTTTATTCTAAGCTGCATTTCTGTTCTAGAAGTAAAGCTGACAACTTTGTATTTTCATCTTTACGATTTCCTTTTTGTATTTGCAATAACAATCATTCAGACCCGTTGACATTTTGAATATGAACTCACAGGTTAACATAGTCTGAGCAACAGAAAATGCATTTCAGAAAGGAAAAGGCCTCTAGATTATACGAGGAAATATGATAAAGACTGACATTGAAGTAAAATATGATCATTCATATATGCAAGAATATTTTAGTATGTATCATATCCTCATTAAAGTGTTTGTGTTTATCCTGTAGTGTTCATTGAATACGATGACGTTACGGAAAGTATATCTACCAAGTACGAAGGAGATTTATGACTCTGTGACCTCTCGGGATGAAGCAATGCATGTGATCCAGAGGTCTGGCAGTGGGTACGGGACAAAGAATCGGATCCTCCAAGGCTAAGAAACAGGACCTACGATGCAATGCAAGAGGATCCAAGACTTTAAGCAACAGATAATAGGACTCTGAGCAAAAGGACGGAAGCTTCAGGAGACAACAGGAGACAGAACTTTCATCAACAGGATCTAAGAATCTGAATAACATAAACTGCGACTTTTGGCAACGGAGGTCCAGGATTTAACGGGATGCAGGACTTTAAAGCAACAGGAATCCAGACACAAAACAAAATAGCCCAAGAAAATCAGGGTCTAGTCATAGGACACTGAACAACAGAGAGACCAGGACTTTAAGCAACAGGGACCAACGCACTATACAACAGAGACCAGTACACTATACAACAAGGGTCAATACATTACACAATAGAGATCAACACTATACTAATAAGGCCAATACACTATTCAACAGAGCCAATACACCATACAAGAGACCAATACCCTATACAACAGGGAGCAATACACTACTCAACAGAGCGAATACACTACACAAGAGACCAATACACTATACAACAGGGAGCAATACACTATTCAACAGAGCCAATACACCATACAAGAGACCAGTACACTATACAACAGGGAGCAATACACTACTCAACAGAGCCAATACACTAGATAATAAGGACCGATACACTATACAAGACGGCAAAGAAGACAAGGAGCCAGGAACTGTGAAGCCACTGGGATCTAGGGAACTAATGCGGCATACACTGTGGCCTACGACACTGCGGGGTCGTCTGACCTGTCGTGCTCTGGAAGAACGACCAATGCTCTCGTCGCCCCGCAGCACGACATCCTCCCCACCAACATGCACGATGCGCCGCACAACACGACGGCGCAGGATGTTCACAAACCTGCACGACGCATGACGGGGTCTTAATCTCGGGGGCGCTGTTGTAAGGTTGTGGGCATGGTGGGGGGAAGGGGATCATGGAGCACGTCAAGGGTGTTCAAGAGAGAAGAGGTTCTCAGTTCTTTAATCAAAATCTATATACATTGTAGGGGTTTTTTGGTCTGCAGGAAGGAAGTGTTTGGTAGAGGGGCAGGACATC
>JAUTYZ010745623.1:0-13281 GCA_032273725.1 Panulirus interruptus | reverse complement strand
TTTTATGTAAATTAATAATAAGTTTGTCTCAGTTATCATGCTTTATAAATTCTTTGAGGGTTTAGTTCTGTTGATGAGAAGAAGTAATGTGCATATGACTCCAGGTGGTGCCTGCCTCACAGTCCTGAGCTGCACCTGGAGCAGGGCTGGCAGGAACCTCAGGAGCAGAAGGAGGCTTAGATCGGCCTGCATCCTCTCTCTTGACTTCTGAGGGACACCCACCACGGTGTTTAAACAACTACTTCCAGTTCTCTCATTTTATTAGAGTATCAAGAGTCAGTATTAATCTGACGTAGCAGTGAAGCAGACACGGGAGTAATACAGACTGAACAGTTTGACTTTGAAAGCCATATCTAGAAAAGGCAGATTGTGGTGAACAGCAGGACATCCCTGGCAGCCATGCTGGAGTTGTTGGTAAAACATGTATGGTTTCTGTAGCTCTATTGTGAAACGTAAGACCAAGCAATAAGAAGTGAATGCTTTGTGTTCCGCTGCACAAGTTAGGGTGGAGATAAAGAGTTAAGGAATCAAAAGAGTTTACTTTTAAGTCATAACTGTATATAAAGCCTTTATAAGATTGGAGCAGAGGCCCAACAACAATCCACTCTTAGTGTTTTAATTAGCTGTGGAAGCATCATGCAAGTCTCTTTTTCCATTATTAATCAAAGTCTAATTTTCTCTCAGAGTCCACAATGGTTCGTTCAGAGAGTAGCTGCGCCTCTGAGAATGGTTCCTTACCATCAGAAGGAAGGTATGGAAGACACCCTAACCACAAGAGAGGTTGGGGTGTCATCTTCAAACCTGATGACAGCTGTTGGAACTTGGACCGGAACCAAGGTGAGTGAGAAATTTTGGTTTTATAAAATTTTTATTACAATTATTTTAGGTATCCAGCCACTCAGTACTAGAAATTAAAAAGGGCTCAAATGTAGTCTTATACCTCTTGCAGCCAAAACTACAACCGAAACAGAGTGGACCTGGGGACGACGATCACATTATGGCCATGGTAGACTGCTTTATCTCCGGTTCCTCGTCTGATCTCAACACACCTGAAATCAGTGAGTCTGCATGTGATTCATTGTCACTTCTGATGCTGGACATCCTCCTGTAAGGCAGTGCATGTTTCCTCCACTTTCCTTACACAGGCTGCTGCTGTCTACCCCTACCTTCTCTCTCTCTCTCACTACATTTTCAGCTGGTTCAAAACTTCTGTTGTCTCTTGTACTTTTTTTTTAACTGCAGTTTCCATAAATTATTATGAATTATCTAATGAGCAGTTCCTCCCGTGCACTTTTCCTTGTTTCCATTTTATTAATTTCTTTCCTTTGGTTTGCCCAATGCTGTTTCTCCGTATTTGCCTAGTTAAATTTTCAACAACACTCCCTCTCCGATTTTCTTCCTCTTTACCAATTAGTTACTTGATTCCTATGGTGGCATTTCTCACTTGCCATGCAGATAGGTTCTCAAGTTAGGCAGGCACATATCTTCTTGGATACTAGATCGCATGATTTTAGCGTACATCTTAGAATGGATATGAGGAATCTGGAATCTTACCTCTACACACAGGAGATACATGGGTACTGTGGTATTCTTTCTCCCTTATTGTATTATTATAATTAGTGATTATTATTATCATTGGGATAGTGTGAATTGGACGAATGTGGCATTCAGGGGGCAATTTGCTGTCAGTGGACTGAACCAGGGCATAACATACCCATATAAATAAGCGAGACAAGTATGCACTTATTTTTGCTTTGTATGCTCACCTTAAAACTTCTCATTTTAAAATAATTATACTATCAGTGAGTATTTAGCATATCCTAGTTTTCTGAAATTGGTTTAATGTGGTCAAGTTGATAATTTAATTTGGTAAACCATTCCAGAAGTCCATAACTCTGTGAGAAGAAGGGCTCTCTAATGTTTTTACTTTAACAATTTTGTAATCATTACCTCTTAACGCGTTCCCATTCTCATGAAAGAACTTTGAGCTATCGATGTTTTCCATTCCTTTCATAATTTTATAAGTTTCTATTAAGGTACCCCTCTTTCTCCTCTCCCCTGATGTGGTTAATATGAGGAGACCCAGTCTTTCATCATATGATAGTTTTCTTAATTCTGCAACTATTTTAGTAACTCTCCTTAGGACTTTCTCTAAAGCATCTATGTTTTTCCTTAGATTAGGAGATCATCCTTGAAAAGCATACTCTAAGTGTGGTCTTACATAAGTTTTGAGTAATACTAAGAATGACTTCAAGCACATATATTTGAACAAATGTTTTCTTAGTCCTTCCATTTGATTGGCTTTTCTCTCTATATATGAAATGTAGTTTGTAAATTTCATATCCCTTGGCATCATTTTTTTTTTTTTTTAGCCACTAAGTTTTCATGAAACATATGAAGCAGTCAGGGGATTTCATGTAAAAGTCTTTGTTGCTGGGTTATGGATTGGGGGCTGTGGTGTTGGTATATTATTCACGACAGCTAGAGAATGGATGTGAGTAAACAAAATATGAAAATATAGGAAATATTATTAGCATTGTTGTTATTACTATTATTGATATTATTTCAATATGCTTTTTGATATTGTTTAAAGGAAACCACTCTCATTTGCCCTCTTTCAGCCCCTTTACCTTCCTCATTACTTCTTACTGCTTTCTCTTGCACATGTCCCAATCTAATATGGAGCTACGTTATGACATTTAGGATCTGGCTTCAGTGCTGTACATTTGATATAACATTTAGAGAATGGATATGTGCAAGTGAGACCAATTTTCATTTTTTCCTGATTTTATCTCAGTAAAGGTGGGGAGGCAGTTAGATGTAGAAGATATATATATATAAATAGAGTCGAGAGTGTTAGGTAAGAAGATAAACAAAAGCATTGCATCAAAGATTACATGACAAACAGACAAGTTTTGGCATTTAGCCCAGTAGGCATAAATTGAGATATCTTGAAACCAGTAGGCAAAGGAGTTATATGGTAGAAATCTTAAAGCAGGATGGGCAGGTGCCTCCATGCCTTAGTACTGTGAATATTAGAGCAGCCTTAGGAGTGGTTTGTTTTGCTGTATCAAGTTGGTAGAGAAATTTTATCAAAATTTTTTTTGAATTGTTTCATAGTTGGCTGGTCTTTAGTTGTGATTAAATAGATATCAAAATGGCGTAGGGAAAACAAACAATAATTGGGGAAATATATTAGATAAAAAAAAGGCATATCTTTTTTCTTTCATATTTGTAATTTGTTTCTTTCCAGAACTTGATGAAGACTTGTTCTTTGAAAAAAAAAATAGCAGCCACAATGACTGTAGCTTGGATGCAGAATCTGAGATAGCACACATTGCAAATCCAGACAGAGTTGCCAGGAGCAACGTATCTGATAACCAAGTGGTGTTCGACTTAAGCCCTGCCCCACCTGACTTGCAGTCTGACTATTTCATGGACTTCCAGAAGTTCACAGCACCAGGAACAGCAGATGGCTTTGTTACTACAACTGAAAATAAACATGCATTGACCAGAGCTCCTGAACAAGATCTCCCAAGGCCCCGGCCTCAACCATCTCCCTCAGACTTTCTTACAGACATCAGACCGGGAATAAACCCACAAGCTGAAGTTGGTATTATGAAACTCCAGTCCACAAGCAGGCCCACTCTTCCTCAGATGCTTTTGGATGATGGTTGTGATTTCAAGATCCCCACAGAAATTTTAGAACAGATGAGTAAACTTTTCCCAGATGCCCTACCCGACGATGTCCACACTAGTTCCACAGAACTTGACATGCGCTTGGGGAAGCAGGAAGACCTTCTTAGTGGTGCTCTACACCAGTGTGGGATACCTAATGTACAGGTAAGTGAAATTTATTACATGTGATTTTCTTGTTGAATTTAAGCTTTACCAGACTTAGGCTGTTTGTGCTTATGCTGTGAGTGAAAATTCACCTTCGGTAAAGTTGCATGTTTAGAGTACAATCTCATTGAAGAACTTTTCTCTCCAAAGGAGTCAATTGTTTCCCTTCTGCTAATTATAGTACACAATTTGAGCTACAGGAGCCCCTGGAGAAGGGGTCTTGGGGGTTCATGATAACAATAGTAAATATACTTAGGGATAGGGGATAAATTGGGGATAAAGAATACCTCATACATATTCCCTGTGTATCATAGAAGGCAATTAGAGGGGATGGGATCCCCAGAATACTTCCCATGAATTCTTTGTGTGATGTAGAAGGGAACTTTAAATGACGAGTGGGGGGCTGGAACCCCCTCCTTGTATTCTTAATTTCTAAAAGTTGGAAGAGAAGAAGAAGCCAAGCGAGGAGTGCTCATCTTTCAAGAAGGCTTAGGCTAGGGTGTTTGTGTGTGGATTTAACCAATATGTGAAGAAGGGAGAGATACATAGTATGTTTGAGGAGAGGAATCTGGATATTCTAGCTCTAATAAAGAGCTAAAGGGGCAAGGGGAAGAATGGTTTGAAAATGGTTTAGGGGTAAAGTCAGGGGTTATGAGCAAGATCTAAGGAAGCTGAACGAGGAGTTTTGGGAATGTAAAACTGCAGAACAAATGGAAATATTGGTGAAGGGGGAAAATAGGGAAGTGGTATTGGGTAGAAATGAGGTGAAGAGGTGGACAATATTTTGAAGGGTTGTTAAATGTGCTAGGTGATAAGATAGGTGATATGGAATGTGTTGGATATGGATGAATGCAAAGTGAATGAGTCACGAAAAGAAGTTTAATTAGAAGAGGTGATCAAAGCCTTGTGGAAGACGAAGCGTAGCAAAAGGGCTAGAGTAGATGGGAATGGAATGGAATTTTTTTTAGATGGGGAGATTGTGTTGTTGATTGGTTAGTTGCATTTAAGGATTTGGAGAAAGCACATGATAGGGTTGATAGGGATGCTTTGTGGAAGGCGTTGCAAATGTATGTTGTGGGTGAATAGCTTCTAGAAGCAATGAAGTGGTTTTTCAAGAGAGTAAGGCATGTTTGCAAGTAGGAAGAGAAGAGGATGAGTGTTTCCAGTGAAGGTGGGTGTATGAAGTCACCAGGACTGTTTTATTTGTGTATGGATGGAGTGATGAGGGAGGTGAATGCAAGGGTCTTGGAGAAAGAAGATATGTGTGTTAGAGTGGGGTGGGTGGGCTGGGATGTGAATCAGTTGTTGGTTGCTAATGATACGGTGCTGTTGCTAGATTCGAGTGAGAAACTGCAGATGGTGTCTGAGTTTGGGAGAGTATGTGAAAGGAGAAAGTTGAGAGTAATTTAAAAAAAAAAAAAATAGGTTTAGCAGTGAAGATAGAGGGGTAAAATAGAGTTTGATTGGAGAGACTGGAGGAAGTGAAGTGTTTTAGACACCTGGGATTGGATACGGCAGTGAATTTAACTGTAGCAGCTGAAGTGAGCCACAGGAAAGATGAAGGGCCAAAGCTCCCAGGCACAATGAGGAATGTATAGAAAGAGAAGTCACTGTCTTAAAGGGCTAAAATGGGTATGTTTAAGAGTAAAGTAATCCCATTGGTGCAGGATGTGTTGGAAATGAAATGTATGAGGGCAATATGTAGGGTGAGGAGGATTAATCGAACAAGAAATGATGGGGTACAAAAGAGAAATTATGTGGTGTGTGGAGGGTTAATCAAATGAGAATGATATGGTTCAAAAGATGTGGTAGGAAGAGGAGTATGTATGTAAAAGCTGAAGGGGGTGTTGTGAAATGGTTTGGACATATATATAGGTGACTAAGAGGGTATACATTTTAGAAGTGGAGGGAACAAGGAAAAGAGGGGAGACCATGGAGGAGGAGGAAGGATGAAGTAAAAGAAACTTTGAAGGTTTGGGGCCTGAATGTATTGGAGAGAGTGAGGCATGAAAGGGATAAAGCAAATTGGAGTAATGTGAAATACTGTCAGTGGTCTGAACCAGGGCATGTGAAATGGTTGTGGAAAACCATGGGAAGGTCTGTGGGGCCTGGTTATGTTTAGGGGGCACTGGTTTTGGTGCATTATAATAACAGTTAAGGTTAAAGAGTGGATGTGAATGAATGAGGCTATTACTTAATCAGTTTATGGTGCTGACATGGGAAATGGTGAACATGTATAATTTTCTTTTTCATGCATGTTTGCCATTTCCTGTGGTAGCGAGGCATCATCAGGAACAGATGAAGAAAAGGACTCATTCACACACATCCACTCTTTAGCTGTCATGTATAATGCATCAAAACCAAAGCCTTCATCCACAATTAGGCTCCACAGATTTTTTCCATTGTTTCCCCTGACCGTTTCATGTACCCTGGTTCAGCCCATTGACAGCACATCGCCCCCTGTAAACCACATGTTCCAATTCACTCCATCCCTTGAATGCCTTTCACCCTCTTGAAGTTCAGGCCCCAAGCATACACAATCTTATGCACTTCATCCTTCCATCTCCAGTCTGGTCTCCACCTTGTCCTGTGCCTTTATCTGCAAGTCTATGGTTAACTTGTCATAATTGAATAGCTAACTTTAACTTTAGAAGATAAATAGATTTTGAAGGAGTGCATGGCAAGGTGTGTTGTATTTTATTAGGTGCCAAAGACAGCAGAATGAATCTTTAGCGCAAAAAAGAAGACTGGTTTTGGTATGCCTTATCATGGTTAGTTTTGCAAATTGCAAATGACTTTCACACAAAGTAAGCCATACTTATATATTCTCTAATCTTTTTCAGATATTCAGTGCATCTGAAGACTTTCAATCAGAAGTAGCCATGGAAGTGGCCCACAGCACCTTCAGTGATGACATATCTCACATGCAGGCCCAGTACAATTCACGTGATGATATCACACGTGTCCAGGCCTTGAGCACACCACATGGTGACATCACTCACGTTCAGGCACAGAGCACTTCACATGATATCATTCGCATCCAGGATCAGAGCACTTCACATGATGACATCATTCGCATCCAGGATCAGAGCACTTCTCATAGTGACATCACTCACATCCAGGCCCAGAGCACTTCACATGGTGACATCGCACACCTCCAGGTCCAGAACACTTCACGTGATGACACCAGTCACAACCAAACCCAGAGCACTACATGTGACACTAAATGCATCCAGTACCTAATTCCAGTCATGCATAAAGACAACAGTCAGTCTGTTTTTCCAGCATCAGATTATATTTCTACTCATACTGATCAATCAAAAAGTTTTCTGACTGGCTCGGCCCCTGTCATTCCAACTCGGGTTGCTACATCCCTAGGATCTGAGGTACCTGATGCAACCTCACAGGTTGGTCCCATTAGAGTAACAAGACAGAGGAGGAGTGCCAGGAAACCTGTCAGGTTTAGGGACAGTGATGCTTTTGATGACTCTGTCACTGCCACTGACCTGAATATTACTGTGGAATACCCAGAAGAACAGACAGGATCTGGATACACCACCACCAGCAGGGAGGACAATCTGTTGCAGAGGGAGCTAACAGATAAGGAGAAGTACCACAGAATACGTGTTTTGAACAATGAGGCATCAAAGAGATGTAGAGAGAAGAGAAAAAAGACTATGAAGGAGATGGAAGAGGAGATGTTTATACAGGAGCAGAGGAACCATAAGCTGAAGGAGAAAGAAGCTGCTCTCAGGAGACTAAGAGACAAAGTACAGACCTTATTAAATGAATTCCTTAGTAAGCAGTTTGCTTCAAAAGAGTAGATGTGTAAACATTGAAATGCCATATTTTGATTGTAAAAAGTAGTAAATTAATTTATTATGCATTATTGAAGATCAAGGGTTTGTCCCATTGGTGATAACGGTGCTTGCTGGCACTAGTTGAGGTCTAGATATTGTTTATAATTACTGAGTGTATAATATTTGTTTTTATGATTCACATAATTTACAACAGGTTTTATATATTTATATATTTTAATAAATTTATTGGAAGAGGTTTCCTGTTATTTATTTATAATTTTGTGAAGTTTAAAGAAAAGAGAAATAAAAAGTTGAATATTTATGTACACTTTCTATATCCTTAAGAAGTGTAGTGCATGTAAAAAAAAAAAAAATGTATTCATATTCAACACCTGTCAAGAAAGTATCATCATTGCATGCACTTGTCCCAGCATTCACACTGCACTGATGTTAATGAAAACAATACATTAACAATGTCGGTGAAATATGCAACACACTCATTACTACTTGGGCTTATTCGATTGTAAATATATCACTATTTATGAGAGGTACATAATGTAGAACAGTTGCAGGGATGTGTGTAATACAACAACATATAAAGGTATATTTAGTGCAGCTGATGAAATGTATATAGTGCAAGAACATATTGCAAGTACAGCAGCAAAACTTTAGCCAATATATGAAGTAAAAGAAAACTAATCGGTAAAGTCGGGATTATCCTATTTCAATGGTCACAATTATTCACCGCCCACCCTAAGTAACCGCAAATGACCTGTCCTCGGTTCACAGGCACAGCATTTTGATGATGACCAGCACTATATTAGGTCACAATACTGGCCAGCCTTAAATTAGGTGAAAATTTTGACCAGCCATACTGTAAATGAAAATGTTGACCAGCCTTGCATCAGGTCATAATGTAGAGCAGCCTTACATTAGATCATATTGACAGGTCATCATGGAAGCTTCAACTAGGAATATGTGGTTTTATGACTTACGTACATATAGGAATCATTAACAGTCTAACTTGTCACTCCAACAGTTGTCCAATGTCATACCAATGGTCGTTCCAAAAGTTGTCCGACCTTTCCTCTCGTCTCTAGTCCTAATGGTTATCCAAACTGTCATTCCACTGGTCGTCCCGCCATTCATCCCACCAGTCGCAGAACTTGTCCCATCTATCATCCCACTGGTCTTCTCACTTGTCTTGCCACCAGCCATCCAACCTGTTGTCACACCTCTCACCCCACCAGTCACCCAACCTGCTGTATCACTAGTCCTCGCACCAGTCATCCCACTAGTCGCTTAACCTGTCTTCCCATTGGTCATACCAGCAGTTGCCCAACCAGTCATCTAATCTGTTTTCCCACAAGTCATCCCACTGGCTGTCTCACTCGTCATCTCGCCGGATGTCCCACCAATTGTCTAAATACTCATCCCACACGTATTCTAACCTGTCTTCCCCCTGGCCATCCCAGCAGTCATCCCACTCGTTATCTCACCATTCTTCCCACTGGTCGTCCCATAAGTCGTCCAACCTGTCATCCCACCAGCTGGTCTAGCACACATCCGTCGCTAAATGAGTCATCAACTGATGACGTCACCAAGTGTTGGTCAGAAACAAGTACCCACTCCCTCCCTCACTCATTCACCCATGTCCTTCCTCACTCATTCATTCACTTCCTCACTCATTCACCCATGCCCTCCCTCATTCATTCACCCTCACCCTCCCACACTCATTCACTCACGTCCGCCCCCACACATTCACCTACACCCTTACTCATTCACTTCCCCCTTACTCATTCACCTACTTCCTCCTTCACTCATTTTCCTATTCCCTCACTTATTCACCCACTCCCTTCCTCACTCACTCACCCACACTCTCTCATTCATTTACCCACTCCTCCCTCACCTATCCCATCACTCATTCACCCACTCCTTCGCACTTATTCACCCACTTCATCCATCACTCATTCGCCCACTCCCCGCTCACTCATTCATCCACTTCCTCCCTCACTTATTCACCCACTCCCTCCCTTACTCATTCACCTACTTTCTTCCTCACTCATCCACCTACTTACTACCTCACTCATTCACTCACTCACTCCCTCATTCACTTCCTCACTCATTCTCCCACTCCCTCCCTCACTCACTCAAGCTCTACCTCGTTCTCAGGCACGAACTATCTCATTAACTCATTTCTTCATTCTATTACTCCCTCATAAAATTAGTAACTCACTGCCTCAAACACCGAATGGAATGTTCATAAAGCCTGACAAGTTATTGAAAGCACACATCTTCTGAGGCGGGTATGTTCTGCCACCATTATCATAGCCAAGCAGATCTTGGACTTGTCCCAGCGGCGGACTGCCCCAGTCATAGTAGATCTTTAACTTGTCCTCTGACTGTGTCCCGCGTTACGGGTACGTCACCATCCGGCGTCATCATCCCCAACTGAGCAAATCTGCCGCGCGGGATGGGTGCCTCACCATACAGAGTCATCATCCTCTACCGAGCCAATGTACCCCGAGGGACGGATCCCTCATCGTCCGCCGTCATCAAGAGACATCATCTACCGAGCCAATGTACCCCGAATGATGGGGTACCTCATCGTTTGCCGTCATCACAGGCCTCGATGTACGGCCGATCCTGAACCCAACAAGTCAAGTCAACAAACGTTTCTCCCAAAATAAGCCCTCAAAAACGGGACTGTTTCCAGTTTAGGCCGCGTCCCGTATCTCTTATATATAATACGTTGTCAGCCTTGATGGCCAACAGATTCGTACGGCAATCACACCAAACACCACTCACGACTTCCCTGACTGTAGAGAGGAACTGGAGTGCCCTGCGACCATGTCTTACTTGACTGGCCACTCTACCAGCAAGACCAAGAGGCACCACCAGAGAACCTGCTCCACCTACAACATGCAACACCTTCGCACTGCCCTCGACTCCGTCCTGCCCACTACCACCCAGCCACAGTCTCCCTATGGTCCGGCGGCCGTCCAAGATAACTTCGACCTGGACCTGTTGGCGGCCAACCTTACACCGGGAGACAGCTGGGCAGGGTCAACAACCACAGCGCCTGACTCCTATCTGGCACATTCTCTGTCATCCGACCCACACGACGACCACCTCGTAAGTTGAATCACCAGTGGTTTCCATCTCGTTATTCCTCCATATTCATGTGACACCACTGAACCTACGGTGTCTGCTCTGCCCCATTATGCAGTCTGGTGCACTGACATGGAACACACTCTCCCCGACTGACAAAGATATCTTTAGGCCATGAAATTATCTACTATTTTGATGCATGATCCATATTGCCTGGCCCAAGGCTGACACTATTACCTGTTCCACGACTGACATCCTATCATCACATATATGTATACATATTTCTTATATATGTGAAATCTAACCCCATTATGAGTAGTGGGATATACATGCGTGGACTTACTTATAATAGTGACACGGGGAACTTAACATATAGTCATTTACTAGAATCCCTTTGACATTCCAAACAATCAAGACCACAGTCCTGCCGGTGGACAGTTGCATTCGCCACTTCTTAGGGCTATGAAATGGCCGGAGTTTCCAGTACATGGATTCCAACATGGAACCAGGGTTCCAGTCATGGATCCAGGCCTCACTCAACATTCGTCAAGCACAAAAGCTGGAAACTTTTGGTGTTGCAAATCATCTCGCTATATCTAGGATGTAAACTGTGAATATATCTATAGCACACTAAAATATTTGTCTATATTTCCCTACTGTACTCTGGCATTACAGATAATAATTATTACCTTTATTTTCAGAGTCTGGGTATGGTTAACCCCAACGACGTCCTGAGAACCGCTGACATGGGAACCTCTTACCAGACTATGGACACTTTGGACACATTCCTGCCGCCAGATGAAGTAGAGTTGTACCTGAGCGACATAACAAAGTCCTCCGATAGTGAAGATCAACAATGGCTACCACACGCACCAGAGGACCAGGCCTCCTTCCCTGCTCCAGGGGCCACCAAAAAGAGAGGCGCGCCTCACCGACACAGAAGGCAATTCCTTCCAGAAGGAGAAGAGAAACAACGACGAGGTCGCCAACTGAACAACGAGGCGTCGCAGCTCTACCGTAAGAGACGGAAGGCAACGACCAAGGAGGTGCAGGGTGTCCAGCAGCAGCTGGAGGAGAAGAATCAGCGGCTGACATCCTTCCATCAACAGCTGGAGACTTCACTGGAATGGTGCCAAGAAGTGCAAACCAAGTACCTGCCCTTCTCCCCAAGCCCTCCTCCCGCACCCTCACTACGCCACGACCTCCACCCTGACCCTCCTTACACCCATTCCCTCACCCCCCTCCACCCTGACCCTCCTTACACCCATTCCCTCACCCCTCTCCACCCTGATCCTCTTTACACCCACTCCCTGACCCCCCTCCACCCTGACATCCACGCATGGCCTCCACTCTGATCCTTCCCCACCCTGAACCTCCCTCAGCCAGGCCTAACATAGCCAGTTCAGAAGCCAAGGAAGCTCACGAGATCCAGTACTCCTACTGGCCAAGTCTGAAAACTCTTCTCTCACATCAAAATGTCTGAACTCTAACAAAGCTTTCCTTTGTGCCAACAATATGTATGATGATGACTCAATTGTTTAAACATCAACTTGATGAAACGGTAATCAAATTCTTAAGATGTACGAGCTATAGAATAATGAGATGTTTTCTTTCTGTGATTTAGTAAGTATATGTTTGGCTAAAATGTATTTACTGCGAGTGTCTGTTACAGGACCTGTACCCTACTGGTCCAAACTTTCTATGTCAAATGATGAGAAACAGGCACATCCTCATAGCCAACCCATATATGTATATAGTGCAGTACAAGTATTTATATAATTAATAAAAAGGTTGTTATAAGTGTGGTATATTGTCCTTATGTCCAGGCACTGAAGATGCCATACCAACCCCTCCGTAGACCCAATACTTAAGAGATAGAGTTGCCATGACAACACTGAAGGCTGACGCTGGATAAAGGGCTTAACCAACGACACGTGTAGTCGTGTATCACAAGATGAATGTCCAGTGACACATGCTGGCAGTGTATCACCACTAGAGAATGTCCAGTGATGTGTTGGCAGTGTATCACCACTAGAGAATGTCCAGTGACACATGCTGGCAGTGTATCACCACTAGAGAATGTCCAGTGATGTGTTGGTAGTGTATCACTAGAGAATGTCTAGTGATACGTGTTGGTAGTGTATCACCACTAGAGAATGTCCAGTGATGTGTTGGTAGTGTATCACCACTAGAGAATGTCTAGTGATACGTGTTGGTAGTGTATCACAAACAGACACTGTCCAGTGACACATGCTGGCACTGTATCACCACCAGAGAATGTCCAGTGATACAGTTGATAGCGGCTATCCAGCAGACAGTGTCCAATGACACATGGTGGTAATGCATCACTACCAGACAGTGATACATGCTGACAAAATATCACCAGCAGACAGTGTCCAGTGACAAATGCTGACAGATTCAGAAGTATTGTCCAGTGACACATGCTGATCGTGTATCACCGGCAGACGGTGTCTACTGACACATAATGAGTGTATCACAAGTAGACAGTGTCCAGTGACACACGCTG
>JAUTYZ010745515.1:2767-13287 GCA_032273725.1 Panulirus interruptus | reverse complement strand
GCCGCCCCCCGCCGCTCCCCTAGGCGCCGCCAGCCCGCGCGGCTCCCCGCCTGCCCCCGCCCAGCGCCGCCGGCCGCGTCCCCCCGCGGACTCTTTTCTCTGCGCCCGCTAGTCCCGGCGCGGCGGGCGGAGGGACACAGCGCCCACGCACACTGAGAACCAATTTCGCACCCGGCCAAACTGGAGCCGCGTGTCTTGCCGGCGCCTCATTGGCTGAGGGGGACGCGCTGGCCCCGCCCCTCCTCCTGTTTGACCCGCAGCGGGGCTGTCCCGGCACCGCCCCCTTAAAGGCGCCGTGGCGCAGGGGGGCGGGGACAGCAAATGGCGGCGGCACCAAAATCCTCGTGTTTTGCAGTGAAAAATATGTTTGGGAGCTGTGTGAGCCCTTGCGAAGGTGGGATCAGCACCCCTTGGAGGAATTGTGTGCAGTTTTCCTATGCAGTGAGAGGAGGCTGGTGAGTTGTGGTTCAGGGCAGCCCTAGAAGGCCCTGGGGCTGCCTCGAAGGCCTCGGGGTGCCTGGGCCTCTGGGCCCCGTGAGCTGCCCCAGCTCGGGGACCTATGGACCCCCCCCACTTATCCACATTCCTGATCCATGTTTATCTGCTGTGTTGGGAGCTGCTTGTAAGACAAGAGCCCTTCCCCGTAAGCTGCCAGTGTGGGAGAAGGATGTATTGATACGGTCCAGAACAGCGTTTGCAGCTGAGTGCCCTGGAGAGGGCAAAAGTGGTGCTGTGGGGGTGATTTTTGTAGTTTTGTTTTTGATCTTTTTTGTTTGTTTTTGTGTTTTTTGAGTTTTCCTATGGGTTTTTTTTTTTTATTTCTTTTTTTTTTTGATTTAATGGGGTTTGGGGTTTTTCTTTGTTTTTTGGGGAGGTATGTGTTTTGGGGGCTTTTTTATTTTTTGTTTTGTGTTTCAGGGGGATGTTTTGGGTGGGTTTTGTGTTTTGGGGGATATTTTGGGGTTTTGGTCTTTTGGGGGTATGTTTTGGGGTTCTTTGGAGTTTTAGGTTTTTTTGTGGGGGATTGGGGTTTTTAGGGGAATTGGGGGTCTTGGGTTTTTTTTTGTTTGTGGTGGGACTTGGGGGGGTTGAGGGGCTTTGGGAATTTTAGTTTTTTTTGTTTTTCTTGTGTGTGTTTTTTGTTTGTTTTGATCTTTTTGCAGGGGGAATTGTTTCCTTGGTGTTTGGTTGGTGTTGCTATTGGTTTTGTTTGCTGCAGCAGAGGTATAAGCGGGTGAGATGTGTCGTCTGGCCAAGAACTACTTGTGTTAGTCTTTATTCAGAATTCCTTAGGACTTTGAGATTCCCCTGTGGAAGCAGAAATGTGGACACGGAGATGAACCTGTTGTCTGGGAAAAGCATTTTGTTATGTATTTTTTAATGTATTTTATGATTTATTTCGGGTTTTCCAGTGTTTAGTTAGTGTGTGCTTCCTTCACCGGCACCTGCAAAATGAGGCATGGGCCATGTTAGCCATCTTTCTTAAGAAGCTACAGTTCTGTATTGAAGTTCTGTGTTAATGACACAATGCCAGTATTTGTTCTTCTGCAACAGATACGTAAACACTGTAAATCGAGCCTCCTTTTTACTGCTTGTAGTAATTTAACAGTGAGATACTCAATAAAGTCTACACCTGAAGAACGTTGGTAAAAATGCATAACAAGCTTGTGAAAATGATTTTGCGTGTACTCGTGAAGCCATGCAATTTGCAGAATTTCAAGAAAGAGATGTTTGTGTTTTTAAGAAGTGAATGACTGAAAATACCTCTGTGCACTTGGCACAAGATGGAAAAATACAAGCAATCCATTTCTTCGGGTGTCAGCATGTCAATTGATTCTAAGTGGTGGCTCTATAGTGTTCCTTGTATTGAATGTAATTCAGTAATTGCTGTTAGAGAATTCCTTTTAAATGTATATCATTAGAGTGTTCTTTTTTCAGTCATCGTGTTAATGCAGAAGCATTCTTCTAGTTTGTTGTTATTTCTGTAGATGAGGAAATGAAGATGAATTTTGGATTTATGCTACAATTCTCCACACTTAGACAGGTGATGGGCATCATGCCAGAATGGGAAGGATTTTTTGGAGGAAAAAAAGATGACAGAGCACTTGAGTCTTTTAAATCACTTGAGGAATAATTAATTCTCTCCCAAAATATAGGTATGTTTATAAAAGAAAAAAAAAAAGAGAGGAAAAAAGGAAAAGGTTTATTTTAAAAATGAATGTGAATGTAGTCAAGAAGCCCTATGGTGAAAAAGAGGAATAGGAGAGTGAGAAAAGGCCTCTGCGAAATGTTAGTTTTCCTTGAGATTGATGGCTTGAAAGCTGTCTTCTTCTTTGGTGTTGCAATGCCTTGCAGAAAGTGTTCAGCTTGAAGCTCATTTCTTCTTCTACTCTAGAAATGTTTTTCTAAGTATGGATGTTGCTTACAGTTCTCTATCCACTTGATATTTTGGTGTGTCAGAAGAACTTGCCCAAGATCTTTTGCATGCCATTTCCATTGTGGTTAGCATTGCTCAATATTGAGAATGTGAGTGCATTTAATGTTCACTTTCTTAACAGTGGTTGCTACCGGGCTAATGTAATTCTGCAAAACAACAGTGCAAGTAACTTGCGTGCGGCAAATGTGGCTGTCAAGGACTGCATGTCCTTGCAGTTTGCACTCCCTCCCCCTTTAACTCTCCAGCATGGCCTGTCAGAAAGGCAAAGGGCAAATGGAGATTGCCAATAGATTCCCAGAGTCTGAATGCCAACACAGGTCCACTAAGAGCTGCTGTAGCAAACATTGCTGAGTTGAGAGCCAGCATGCAGGAACCATCTCACCCTATTATGGCAAGGATGGATGTCAAGGCTATGTTTTTGATGGTCCCTTTAGAAGCTGAGGAGCAGGATGGTTTTGCCTTCACCTGGAAGGACAAGAGCACACTTTTAGACGACTGCTGCAAGGATACAAGCACTCCCCCATGCTGGCCCAGCAGGCTCTAGCGCAAGAGCTGGAAACAATGCCCATAAGGGCGGAGGTGAAGATGGATGAGTGTAGAGACGATGTGCTTGTAGGAGGGAGTCAGGCAGAGGAAGTTAGAGAAACCCAGAAGGACATCATGACCCCCTTAGAAAGTATAGGGTTGAGAGTTGCCCCTGAGAAAATACAGACCCCTTCAAGTGCGGTAAAATTTGTAGGGATCTGGTAGAAGGGAGGGATGCCATGTGTCCCACCGGATCCTCTTTCCTCTCTTGACCGGATCACGATGCCAGAATCAAAGAGAGATTTAGAGCATGCTCTAGGGTTGCTTGTGTTCTGGAGGAAACACATCCCTGACTTTTCAGTTATTGCTAGGCCCCTGAACAACTTCTTGCAAGAAAGAGCTCACTGGGAATGGACTCAGGTCCATGCTGAGGCTTTAGAGCTGTTGGTATTTGAAGCAAGTGCCTGTCAGGCCCTTGGTCCCATTCACCCGACAGATCCCATTCAAATTGAGTGGGGATTTGCCAAGACTGGAGTGTCAAGCCACTTGTGGCCAAAGGGTCCAGAGGGGCTTTTTGAGCCCATTGGATTTTATTGTCACAGCTTGAAAGTTGCTGAAACAAGGTGGACAGTTTGGGAAAAAGGTCTGTTTGTAGTAAGTCTAGCTCTGAGGGAAGCTGAAGGGAGCATCTGGCAATAACCTCTAGTGCTCAGAGGCCCCTTTAAAGTGATTAGAGCAGTTTTGGCAGGAACCCCAGCCCCTGACGGGGTGGCTCAGAGAGCCCCGCTGCGAAAATGGTATGCACAAATAGAAGACTATTGTGAAATTATTTCTGTATCTGAAGGAACCCCAAAAGTGTTAAATCTACAAGATGAGGTAGACTTGGATAGAAAAACACCTGGGTTATTATCTGTAATACAAGTAGCTCCTCTGTTTTCTGGACCATTGCAGAATGTCTGGTTTATGGATGCCTTGTCGAAGCGATAGGGAAAAATTTGGCAGTACGGAGCTGTGGCACTTCGGATCGATCCCGAGGAACAGATGGTTACTGAAAGGGAAGGTAGTGCACAAGTAGGAGAACTAAGCGCTGTGTGCAGTGTTCTCCAGCATGAGGCTCAATCTGCTTCTCCTGTCTATATCTCTAGTGACTCTTGTGCTGTGTTTAAAGGTTGCAGTGAGTGGCTTCCATTCTGGGAACAAAATGGACAGGAGGTCAATAGAATATCTGTATGGCCAAAGGAAAAGTGACAGGATATTCTTGCCATTGCCAGAGAAGGGGAATTTGCAGCAGCCTGGGTAGCATCTCCTCAATGAGATGACACTCTGGTGAGCCGATGGAATGGCAAGGTGGATGAACTAGCCCGGCTGGCTCCCCTCCAAAGCATCCAGATAGCAGAAAATTGGGAAGATCTGTTGGAATGGCTACATGTAAAACGGAAAGAGTCAGGAGTTAAGGACCTGTTTTGTGAGGCGCAAGCCCGAGGGTGGCCAGTTACTAGGGAGGAATGTAAAACTTGTGTATCTTCTAGGGAATGAGGCCGTGTCCATCTGGACAGACACCCTGTGGGAGGTGCCCCCTGCACTGAAGAGAGCGAGAAGGCCTGTGGGAGGCCTGGCAGGCTGATTCCATGGGCCCCTTTCGAAGGTCAGAGGGAAAGCACTATGTACGGGTACGTGTAGAGACAGTATCGGGATTAGTGCAAGCTAAAGCATGTGCTAGGGTAGCAGGAGAAAAGGCGATGAAGGCTCTCAAAGAATGGGTTGGAATCTTCCCCAAACCGCAGTCAATTCAATCAGGTAACGGCTCACATTTTACAGCCCAAGTGGTGCAGGAGCGGGCAGCCGAGGAGGAAATTTCATGGGTGTTTCCTACTCCATGTTACCCACAAGCGAATGGAATCGTGGAAAGAACAAACGGTCTATTGAAACGATTCCTCAAACCGCATGAGCCGGGATGGGCTGAGCGTGTGTGGGATGCAGTGAGCAGCGTTAACAGCTGCTGGGGAAGAAATGGCTTTGCAAGATCAGAGCATTTTGTCCAAAAGCTCCAACGATCATAGCAGCCCCGCACGACCCTGATCACCCTAGAAATCCCTCTCATTACCCAGGACATCCTGTCTTGGGTGAACTCCCCACAGCGGGGGTGGTACCACTGGTGTTGGACACCCCATTACACAAATAGACCTGGAAGGCAAAAAACGCCTATGGGAAAATTCGTAAGATTCCCACTGAATGGTTTGTTCCCTCCTTCTAACCCAAGAAGTTAATTTGTCTTTTGTTTTGTCTCAGGAGGAGGAAGCAAGCGACCCAGACGTACCCACGGAAGACATGAAGCAGATGCTGATTTTAATATAATTTGGTGAAAATGCTTCTATTATTGGCTGTGGACCTCTGCACCCCCAGCTCCAGCACAAAGCCTAAGTAATTATAACAAAACTGATAGCACTGTATGGGATGATAGTGAAACATGGCCCATTCCTTTTCCTGCTGTGGGAAATTCCTGCTTGAATGGCACCCAGGAGGGAGGGGTTGATGTGGGGAAAAGACCAAATTTACAGCCAAATCTGTGAGTGGGAGAACAACGCTGGTGCCTGCTATTGCATCGGCCGGATAAACAATGACGCGAGCTCCTTTGTTAGCCCTTTGGGAAATGACAGCACGATTTATTTTCAATTCCCAAAGGTTGCAGCAGGACCGTTTGCGAATGGTGCCAAGGCCAAAAAGGGCCTCGAAAGAAAGAGCAGCAGCGCACGCACGGTTATGCGCAGTTAGACAGCAGATGCCTTGATGTTGAAGTGTGTTAAGGGGCTAAATCTGCAGGTTAAGTATTAGATATGAGTCTCTGAAGAGTGTCTTATTTTTTAGCTTTTCATCAAACTGTGGGGTACTGAGGATTTCCGTGTACCCAACTCTGCTACTGTTCCCAAAGGTAGGGGAAAAAAAAAAAAAAAAGTGATTTTTAGGAGCATCACCCCCAAGAGCATCACACCAAACACAAGCCATTGAGGGAAGACCACCACTATTAACTCATTTATTCACATACCTTTTTAAAACACCACGGTTACAGTTTCCTGCTGAGAGCAGCAGTCCAAGAAATGTGGAACCAAAGCTCTGCAGAGCAAAAGTTTTATCAGAAGATTGTTTCTGGGTCTGCCTTTGCCACCCTGGCACTTCTTTTTCAGTTTCAGAAGATTCCCTGTTACCACAGAATGAGCCAACGGTGACTCCCTGGTGAAAGGAGCATTTAAGATGTCAGGATTTCAACCTCATCTTCAAGGGGTAAGAAATGGGTTTTTGCTTCTGTCATTTTTTCCCTCTCCTCTCCCTGGAGATGCAAGGAGAACTTCCTGGTACCCCCTGGTGCAAGCATGTCCAGGCCTGTGGCTTTCCCAGAAAGCACTAATAGACAAGAATTCTGTTCCCTTAACTTACAGGTATCTACATCAGGAATGTGGAAATTTTATTTTCCACGTTGAAGTGAAGCCTGGACAAAGCTTGCATGTGTAACACATTCAGGAAAACAACTGAGATATATTCTAGATAAATGAGGGCAAAGCATGTGCCAGGTAAGTTCCATGTATTATATGAGAGAAGGAGCTCTAGTGATGGTTAAGAAAATGTGTGCTCTGCTGCAGCGTATGATGCGCATGGCCTCCAGTGTAATAAACCAAAGACATTTTATTGAGCATCAGACAAAACTTGTATGCTTTACGAGCCCGGATATAATCCCTTATTTGCAAAAAGAGCATGCAAAGCGCAGTTGCTAAATAAGCCAATAGTCTAAAGGATTACGTCAAGATTATCTAGTCAGCTTTTGGGTCACCAAAAGCGCCAGCTGTGCAGTTGCAATTTTCTTCTTTGTCTTGCTTTGTTCCTTATCTGTTGATAAGATGTTCTGTACTGCTGTCCTTGAGGTTACTTAACAAGACACCTGTCCTGCCATCCTTGAGGTTCATTATCTGCTAACAAGGCACCCTGTACTGCTGTTCTTGAGGCAGGCCTCCCCACCTCCCCCTTCTTTATTTAGCTGTTGTATTACCATGACTGTGTTTATTTGAGCAGCCATAACTTGGTTAACTGCTCGATCAATCACTCGTTGAACACATGATAAGAAACAAGGCAGACACACTAACAAGAAACAAAATACAGTTAGTACAATAATCAGAAACTTTACAACTTGTGTTGCCCACGGTCCAAATTGCTTTAACCAGGTAAATATTGCTAACGGGTCCCAGTTCTGATTGACTGGAGCTGGCTGTTTAATTCTTTTAACTCTTGGATACTCCTATGGATAGATACTGAATGATCAGATAGATTCACGCAACACATAGCATCTAAATCTTCGCAACCATGACCATGGGCAAGCACTAGAAAATCAACTGCCGCTCTATTTTGGAGGGTGGCGTGATGTACGGAGTCTACATCTGCTAGCAGGCTGGTTAGTGCCACACTCGTGGCATTACTCTCCTTGGCTAACCAACAGCCTATTTTATTGAGAGAATTTAGAGCCTGAGCAGTTCCAATCCCTGGCATTATAGGACTATACACTCGCTCAGCTGCATTCCAAAATACTACCTTAGAATCACATTTTTGGGGGAATGGCAATGCCTGTCTGACTCTGCAAGTGCGACTGGCCTTCCAATCTATAATACCTGTACTGCCGGGATGGAACATTGTAAGCCAGCCAATGGTACATGGTCCTCCTACAGCCTTTTGGGGGATTCCATTTCACGCTCGATCCTGGCATATTACGAACAAATCATATGGGAATAATCCAATGGCTTCGTCCCCAGGGGGAAATTGCTTGGTTATCGTTTTATTACACCATAATGACTGATCCCAATAAACTGGGCTTCTGTTTGTTCCATCATCGCCAATTGCATACATCTTATAACACGAAAAGTAATGAAAATATAGGCAAACGGGGACACTTAAGCTACCTAAGATATCCACTTCCTGTAGGGGAAGATTTTTTGCAGGAAAGTCATACATTTTCCAGATCATTGTATTCCACCACCCTGCTGGTTGTGAGGCCGTGTTCCTCCAGGTTTCCTCACACCACGAATTTAGGTTGATCTATACCCGGATGACTACAATGTTGACCCACTGTTTGATTATACAGGTTATCCCATTCTTTCTCAGCTATAGGTGCTCCTGTTAAACATGTTTGAAAAGGGTTGTCTGGCGTTGACATGGCTAGGCAAAGGGTTGTTTGATTTATCGCGTTTGCTAGCGTTACCTGTGGGAAACGTAACACACATTCGTTCTCACACTGCTTTACCTGGTCTATTGGCTGAAGGAAACCAAATGGCAGATTTCCAGATTTGGCAAACAGATGGAACACATGTTATGGACCAGCATGCGTATCCCGCAGCCTACAACAATTTTTGCAATTATGGGAAATAAAACATAATACTGGTATACCTCATTCCCCAACTGGACAGGCAATTATCGAGCGTGCCCACAAAACGCTAAAAGATATGTTGCAAAAACAAAAAAGGGGGAGTGAGAAGGATTGCCCTCAGAATCGGCTTAACAAAGCTTTGTATGTGTTAAACTTTCTGAATAGAATGAATACAGAAGGGGATACGCCGGTGGCACGACACTTTTGTGCCGGTGGTGTAGAGCGAATAATGAAGGCAGAGAAACCTCCGGTAACGTATAAAGATGGTCCTGCACACAGGACAGATGCGGCCGTACCGGTTTGGGAAGGAACATACTGAGGAATATTAATAATCCACTGCAATGTGGTAATGATGCTGCTTTTAACCCTTATTGCAATGGGACAAATGGACCCCAACCTGATGGCTGGGATTTGTGTTGTCTTTTGGCGGTAATGGACACAGAGGATCCAAAAGACAAGTGGATCTGGTTATATAATAGAACATCAATATATACGGAGCCAGAAGAAATAGACCTGCTTGGCTCGTTACAAATGGATTGATGTATAATTTTTAACACTTGCGGAATGCAAATTGTAAACCCACAGGCTAGAATTTACCTTAACACATCCTACTGGTGCAATCAGACCACGGTGGAAAACACATCAATTACGAAACTGTTAACGCTACCGAAGGGTCTGTTTTTAATATGCGGTGATGGAGCGTGGCCTGGCATACCTTCACAACCGCATAGTGGGCCATGTTCAATTGGGTGTTTATGAATCTTAGAGATTTGAAATCGATACAGGCACAAATTGATTAACTGAATGCATTGACAAGAGAATTAAAAATAAATGATGATACCTGGTGAGATGTGTTTGGGTTAATGCGTTTTGGCCCATGGGTGAAGCACGTGATATATTTGTTACTGATCTTTGGGATTGGCATCCTACTCTTACTATGCTGTGTGCCATGCTTGGTGAGAATTAGTAATCACACCATTAAGGAGGCATACGAAAAATTGTAAATGGACTTGTGACGGCTGGCCGGCAAGTCCAGAAACAAAAAAGGGGGAGTTGTGGGAAACGTATGTGTTTTCTGTATAACTACGCTGACCTGCTACGGGACCAAAGATCATTATTACGGACTATTTAAGGTAAACAAACCATAACTCATGGAGAGCAAGGACAGGGCAACCAGCCAGAACTATCTGGACATCCTTATCAGAGTACGGAAGAAAGAAGGCAAACGAGAACAAGTTAATTGGGAAAGATGTAATGTTGGAACAAGAACAAAGTTGTAACATGGACTTGTTAAAGCATCTTCACCGGAATAGAAGTAGAAGAGGATATGAGAATAAAGGAGCTTGCTTGCTTGGCTTTGCTTTGCACCAAGTCTCCGTCTCTTTTTTAAAGAGACACAGTTACCCATACGTTTCTTGGCTGTTTGACCCCGCTTGGGATAAAGGCTCCACAGCTGCTGAGGACAGCCATGGCCATACACAGCGCGAGGGGACCATCTTGGTCTTCCGTCTGTCAAAACACAAGCATAACCCCTTCCCCCGCTTATTAAGTCCTTAGGGCCTTCCCATTTACCTGTGGCAAGGTCTTTTAGTGTAACTCGGGGCCTCGGTTGAAAGTTATCTAACCATTGACCACAATGCAGAGAAATTCAGCTTTCACCTGCTAAATTACGGTTTAAAAAATTAACTACATACAAAGCCTTGTTTATTCTCTCCTGTGGACCATCTCCCTGTGTTCCCCCTTTCTGTTTAATTAGCATACTTTTCAAAGTCTGGTGAGCACGTTCAATAATCGCCTGCCCCCTAGGGGAAGGTGGAATGCCAAAAACATGTTGAACGTCCCATTGCTTAATAAACTCCTGGGTTCGTATAGCCGCATACACGGGCCCATTATCTGTTTTTATCATTTTTGGGACACCCATAAGCACAAAGCACTTTAACCAATGCTTGCAAACATCTCGACTTTTTCCCCAGTATGTGCAGTTGCCATTAAATATCTCAAATGTGTATCTACGGCAACGTGGATGTATTTCAGTCGTCCAAATTCTCCTACGCGAGTTCCATCTGATTGCCACAGCTCACAGGCCACAAGGCCTCGAGGGTTAACACCTTCTTGGCATGGCATTGCACTTAGGCATTGACAGTTAGGACATGA
>JAUTYZ010745297.1:0-13297 GCA_032273725.1 Panulirus interruptus | reverse complement strand
CACGCACGACTTTGGTGACTGTTGTTCCCCTTGCCAGCTCTGTTTCTCTACCAAGCAGTGCCTGTCTTTGGTCAGGGGAGCCCGAGGGAGGCCACTTCCACCACCTTGGGCTGCAGCTTGAGGAATATCACAGGATATATACAAACACAGTTTGCCAGAGAACAGTCATGGATGTCTAGGGAGCATTGTGGGTAGAGAGAAGGCAGAGAAGAAAGGCTGAAACCTTGCTACCAGCATTACCCTGTGTGTTAATGCATTTGCCATTGTACAGCAGGGCAGAGATTGTGTCTCCACTCAGCCCACACTATTGCTACTTCAGGATAACACCCAGCCCTGATTTTTTTATTTTATTTTTTGAAATAAAGAAAGACGTCTATTTTTTGTGTCGAATGTACAATACGGGAGTCTCACTTTTTCCAGAATTTAAAAACATCAAGAAGACCTACTCGTAAGGCAAAAAGGCCCCATGAACACCATCACAAGGTCTGTACCCATTGCAAATAAACGCCCCATTTTCTTGGAAACTGTTGATTCCATGGTTTAATTAGTTTTCTCAGGACTGTAATTGCAGTCTTTGTCCCCGGGGAACGAGAATTACCGTCTCCTTTGTGCAGAAGATTAGGAGCCTATTTACCTTCTAACAACAGCTTGGAGTTCTTCTAGACGCAGTTTATAAAACGATTTGGAATTAGACATATAATTTTCTATGTTAAAATAGTTTCCTTTTAAGGCTAACTTAGGCATTTTCTTGTGATTAGATTAGAATGGGCTTTTAACATAGTTAATATGGGCTTTCTTTATTGCCCAGGCTTCTTTTGTGGTTCAAATTGGTTGTTTTGTCGTTAGACTAGGCTGGCTTGGTGGCTAGCACGGGTCACTCTTGTGGACAGACTGTGGGTTCTCTTCTGGTTGGGTTAGATTTGTTTATTTCAGCTCCTCGAGCACACTGGCACCACACCTGGGTATGAGGGGCCCCTGGCATTAGACCTGACCCTTGACACACACACACACACACACACGTACACACTAGTTAAGTAGTTACATCATGACCTCCCAGTTCTGTAATATACGTTTACCTCAACTGTGTATTTCCAGCCGACTGGCTGCCTAAAATCAATAAACCGTTTATATCAATCTATCTATTCATTATATATTCATACGCGTACATAATAACGCTACACGAGCACTCGCCCCTGATTTTGACATGGGAGGAATAGCGAGACTGCCCTGTGGGCACAGCGCGCGGGTTCGGCCGGGATCCATCGTGGACACAGCGGGACACAGACAGCCTGTCTTTAGCCCACTGCTGCTGCTGCTGCTGCTGCTGCAGGGATAGCCAGAGGCACGGTAATGAGACGGAGCGAGGGATGGTAAACATGACTGTAGTGGTTCTCTCTCTCTCTCTCTCTCTCTCTCTCTCTCTCTCTCTGTCTCTCTCTCTCTCCGTTTTTTCTTTCCTAATTGCATCATCTATGATGTCCAATGCTTTTTGCATGTTGAAATGAAAAAAATAACTATAATGTTTCTTTGCTTTTAGATACGAATATGTATGTGGCAAAACTTTTTTTTCTTCATTCTAATTGTATACATTGTGTGTGTGTGTGTGTGTGTATGTGTATGTGTATGTGTGTGTGTGTGTGTGTGTGTGTGTATTCATAATTGTTCGCCGTTTCCCGCGTAGCGAGGTAGCTCCAGCAACAGACGAAGAAAATGTCTCGTTTGCTCACATCCGTTCTCCAGCTCTCACGTACAACGCACAGAAACCAGAGTACCCTGTCCACAGGCAGGCCCCACGGACCTTCCCATCGTTTCCCCCGACCACTTCATATGCCCTGGTTCAGTCCACCGACAGCACGTTGTCCCCTGTACACCACATCGCTCCAATTCGCTCTATCCCATGCACGCCTCTCACCCTCTTGCATATTCAGGCCCCGATAACTCAAAGCATCTTTCACTCCATCCTTCCATCTCCTTCTCAGTTGCCCCCTCCTTCTTGCTTCCTCCACTTCCGTATCGTATACCCTCCTGTCAGTCGTTGCTCCGTGAACTAGAGGGAGGTCACCTATGGCGAGGCTGCATCACCGTCGATGGACGAAAGGGAGTGCATTCTCTACGAAGAGTTTATTACTGCAAAGCTAACCATCACTTCCCTGCTGCTGAAGGTAGTGCAGCCTTGAAGCCGCAGGAGCCTCATGAAAGGGGTCCTGGGGGGTTATATGATTAATATACGATGGCCACTATGGAAGGCGGTAAAAAACTCCCAAGACATCTTACGACACCAATGAACCCATTCTGAGGTTGTGTAAACATGGATGTGTAAACGACGCCACGTGGTCCGGAGGGACAATGAGAAACGTCTCTACGTTATCAAACGTAAATACTGCTGAGGAAAGATGTCACAAGATGAAACGCAGACACAGGTGAAAGGGAATACAGAAAACGTTGTTAGTATATTCCAGGTCACCAAATAGAAGCATTATTGTCTTCGGCCATATTGTAACACACACACACACACACACACACATTATGACGTAGTTGGTGAGTTTACCTGAAGATATAATCAGTCTGAAGCTTGCTTATGGAAGCTATCTTAGGCCTCTTGCTTTCAACGCTACTTACAGCCAAAATATACAAGTATGGATAATGATTACAAGATTACAAGCTCGGAGCACCCTTACTTACTTACTTAGTTACCTAGCTAGTTATCTGCCTGTTGTTCATAAAGATACAAGACAACAGGATGAGAAAGATATCTATTATTAGCCAACACTGGACAATGCCCGCTAACAAGCTTTCCAATACTGAGCACTTTTCACTTACAAAGCTTACAGTACTGAACACTGTTCAATTAGGAAACTTACAATGCTGAGCACTTGTCACTTACAAATGTCACAGTACTGAAAACAGGGCACTTACAATTGTAGGCTTACAGTACTGAACACCTGTCACTCACAAAACTTACAGTACTGAGCACTTGTCACTTACAAATCTTACAGTACTGAACACTGTGCACTTACAAGGCTTACAGTACTGAACGCTGGTCATTTACAAAGATTACAATAGATTTACGTTCATCATAAACGTAAGTTATCTTGGAGCAGCAAAAACATTCTACGCTTCCTTAAAACTTCTTTAACCAATCAATTGCTTAACACCCAAATAACATGCATAACATCGTCTACGTCGTAGTTATAAATGCTAATTACTCTCCCATTTCAGGACTTAATGATGTATTGCAGACAAGCCAAGGAAGTTGACATACGCACTATGACTAAACCCCATACAAAGTTGCCAATAATTATTAATCCAGTTCCCCAGCAGGATAGAAATTGTTGGCTGTTGGGGCGAAAAATCCCCGAGAAAATATTTCATTTTTCAGTGGGAAGGTTAAGCCGGCATTATAGGAAGTATAGAAAGGCAAATTGGTGTGGTGAGTGGTTTACCACTTAACAACACCATCCACTGTTCAGGGTGCGGTGGCCAGGGAAGGAGGGAGGGAATCGTGATGAGGAAAAGTATGGTGGTCAGGGAGGGAGAGAGTGGTGGTTGAGAGGTAGGGTGTTGTTTGTTGTGGCCAGGGAATGGTGTTGCTGAGGGGGGTTTGGTCGCCAGAGAGGGAGGGTATGGTGGTGGTGAGGGTGGGTGTGGTAGACAGGTGGGAAGTTGTGGTAGTCTGGGAGGGAGGAAATTTTGGTGGTGGGGGAGGGTATGCTGGCCAGGGTGGGAGGGTGTGGTTACCCTCCTCAGGAACAAGCAAATAAAGGCCCGAAAGGCCTGAATCTGCTAGTAAATTATACTTTTGCTATTTATTTCCTTTTGCATAGTGATCGGCTCATAACTCCCGTTAATCAAGTTCCCTGTAGTTTCAGAATGTGTGCTGGTAATGTTGGTCGGTAAAGTAAATCAGTTGTTGGAGGGAGTTTCCGTTGTCCTAACTGTACTAACATGTTTCATGTCTTTTCAGTATTCTGACTCAATCTTTAACTGCTATATTTCCTTGGATCCAACCTTGAAGTTGGATTGGAGAGGTTGTTGTTTTGACCAGACCAGACACAAGCTGTTGTCACACTTAGATTCACAATCTTCCATCTCCAGACTACACCATATTCCTCTGTTAGCTTTCTTCTTCCATATCATTTCAAAATCTTTATCCTTCATTTTAGCTTCCTCGTTCGCTTCTTCTTCACTCTCCTGGTAAGCCGTATAGAAAAGGGCAGAGTTTTCCAGTGTGACAATGTCTTTTCCGTCCCCTGTTCCCACACCACAAATCCTTCTCCCAGGTGTAGTCCCGCCTTCGCACATTATCTCTTCATTTTTCTCTCTTGGATTAAAGCGCCTTTCAACTCCTTTCATCACGTCTTTTATCCTTAATACTTCTAAAAGATGAAATGTAGTCCTTTCTCTTTTTTTTTCCTCTTGGTAGAAATACCATTACTTTCATCATGACAGAGAAGTTCCTCCTCCACCAGTTGGGAAAACATGACCCTCCCCTTCCGTATATCACCTTCCCTTCCTCCATGAGAACGTGATGTACTGGCATTGTACCGTACCACATGTACAGGCATTGCATTGTACCACATGTACTGGCGTTGTACTGTACCATATCTACTGACATTGAACTGTACCACATATACTGGTTTTATACTGTACCACATGTACTGACATTGTACTGTACCACGTGTACTGGCATTGTACTGTACCAAGTGCATTGGCGTTATACCGTAACACATGTACAGGCATTGTACTGTACCACATGCATTGACATTGTACCGTTCCACGTGTACTGGCATTGTACTGTACCACATGTACTGACGTTTTTCTGTGCCACATGCACTGGCATTCTACTGTACTGTCATTATGCTGCACCACACATACACTCAAGGAGTTCCTGGATATTTACTGAAGATGGCAAAACAGATTTTTGTTTACTCTATTAATAAAAAGTTACAGATTATGCGTGGAAGAACATGGGAGAGGGGATTATCTTCCTACGTATGTGTTGAATTTAAACAGTGTTCTGGTGAGAAAATCTGGAAAAATGAATAGGGTGTCTGGTGCAGACGAGGAAGGCATGAGGTGAACAGTGGTAGAATAAGGAAAGAATGTATAAATGGGGAGCGACGAACATGAAGAGGAGGGGGACTGGAAGTGAGTTTGGGATTAAACTATTAACCCTTCCCGAATGTGGAATTATTGTTTCATTAATGGTTAAAACATAGCCTTTTTTTTTTAAAGGGCAAGCAATGGGTAGGACTATGATGTGGTAAATAAAAAAGTGCGAGGTTTTGTCGAGTTATTTTAAGCCAGTCCAGTGACATATTGATTTCAGATGAGATTCTGGTTTATGTTTATTCCTGAACTGTTTGAGTGGGGTGTGGTTGAAGATGACAAGTAGCTGTATATCATCTTGTCTGCGATACGTTCTTAGCGGCTGAGTTTTGGTTGCATTACACGCTGTAAGATTGCGCAGTTTTCCCATTTTGTGATTACCTTGTAGGTAAAATTCTACTTTTCAGTAATTTCCTTGACTTTAGAGACAAATGAGGCAAGGGTTGTTGGTCTGTAGTTAGATGAAGAAGAAACGTTGTACGTTTTAACCACCCAAGTAGAACGTCAAAACTGATCTTTTTTTCTTTCATTCTTCCAGTTCTGTCCTGGACCTCCTACCTCGCCAGGACCCTCTCTAGGATCCCTGTGCACATCCTAATGCCTCTTACACCTTTCATTGACTGACGGCAAGTCTCCGTTATAATCCCAGTATGACTATGAAACTAACACTGAATAATCTAGATAAAAGAAAAAGTTTACTCCAGAAGTATATAACGCGAGGCCACGACTAATTGTATCCTACTATGACAGCGGCGCGCGTTACATTTATGTGGGAATATGACAGGCACGTCAGTGTTTACGGCACGCACATTATCGCTCTTTATGTTCACATAAAAAAAGAAAACATTTATCGTTTCAGATAGAATAGTATTTCCGGGCATATCGGTAATGCATAAACAATGACGCTCGTGTTGTTGATGCACCGGACAAGAGATTTACGACCACATTATGACGGGCAACGTGGAACAAACAGCATTACTGATGTGTGTTAACAATGCAGGATTGTTATCAGGCAGAGCTCGTGGTCTAATTAGCAAGGGGTGGTGGTTGGTGTTGGTAGTGTGGTGACATAGTTATCAGAAGATGGTAATTAATACATATAGTCTCACTAACTAGATATAGTTAGCATCGGAGACTTGTCTAGTAGTGTTTTGGATTTGGGAATGGTGTCACATTTCTTTACATGATGGTGATGAAAGTAGTTGTTAAGGTTTGAAACCTTAGTCAGAGGGAGACGATGGTGGTGATGATGGCTGTTGTGGTGTGAATGAATAATTATCAGATGTTGGTGGTGATAGCAGCTACGGTGGCGTGGCCGTATAGCTTAAGGAGATGTAGAGAGGGAAATGAAAATTATATACACGTGTTTTAGGGGCAATGGATTTCACCTCAGTCCGTCTGCCCGACTAAGATATCCTACCTAAATCCGATCAGACGAATGCAAGTCTAACAAAAGAAATGGGAAAATTTTGAAAAAAGGTGGAAGAATGAAGAGTTGAGTTGCTTATTTATATATGAGCTGCTTATGATTTCAAGAAAAATCTCACTTGCAAAAAAGGGGTTAAAAGATACGAAAAGACTGTGAGATTATGGACTTCATGGAATTGAGAGTTGAGATTTCGAATGCTTGAAAATAACATAGTCAGAAGGTTAACAACGGTCACCCTTCTTTGGTAAGCGTTGTACTACTGCATATTTATAGGTTTAAGTTTCTTCTCTTATAGACAACACCTAAGTATGCTAGCAAGTGCTTCAGAAATACGATGAGGAATGTTGTGCGGTTCATACGCTTTGCTTTTATCCAAAGAGGTTTCTTTGTAAACTACGAAAAGTGATTCTAAGAATGGGTATACGATCAATAAGAGGTGACGTAGGAGGTAAAAGAATATCGTAACTACCTTCAGTACGATCTGTGGAAAAGAACCCAAAGATGACTCTGTCTTTAGAAGAAACCAATTTATTGCGGTTAGTAAGAAAAATGAAAGAAAGTTAGATTAACAGAAGTTATTAAAGATATTTTTGGACAAGGATCAGAAAGAGTAAACTGGAAGAAGAGGACTTACCCAGCTCCAGCAGGGTGAAGGAATGTTTCATTTTACGATTAACAGATCAGAAGTGTTTTGGGCAGAAGCAAATTCACAAATGAAGGAGAGATATTTGAAGGTTCATAATTCAAGTCTTATTCTAGAATATCCTTAGAAGTAGAGTGAATTTCTAAATAGAATAGAAAGCCCATGGAGATACATGCATCCAACCATACAATAATAATCTTATCTCTGTTATATATGCTTGGCAATGAAAAATTCATTTCTAAAAAAAGAACAAAATGTGTGGTAGTCAATTAATTAAATGCTATCAAATATCCATAGCTGGGATTTTGACGAATCTGCAGGGGAATGTGAGGCGATGATTAAAGAAGTATTCACATGATTGTGATCAGACAAACTGAAGCAGTAGAAGTGAAAAACAGTTCAAGAGTGTTTGGAGTGTGAACATGAGAGACTGGAAAATGGGCAAGTGATGATTTACACCAGATCGACAAGAATGGAAATTGTGATTTAAGGTGTTCTACGCGTTCTGTCTGTGTGGGAGGATTTACTCCATCCCATATGATGAATGTTGAAGCCTTCTAAAAGAGAAAGTCTGCTTCAGGATGTGGGATGTTACGGAGTTGTGGAAGGGAGTTAAATGGTCGAAGAATGATACGGCATATGTAGAACAGGGGGTGATGTACACCAGTGTCCCGCGAGGAAGATCGAACGATTACTTAAGCAATACCAGGAGGACTCAGAGTGGCTACGGAATCTTTCAAAATAAGACGAGACTCATGGTTGAGGATGATACCGGACAAACTAAAAATTTACAACTACGCCAAAGGAGTACTGTTGCCACCCCCCTAAAAAAAATAGATTTACACAAGAAACAAGTCAGATAGTGAGAGGAGGTAGAAGATCGGGAGAAAAAGAGTTATTCGTCACACAAGACAAGCAATGAGCGTCAGCCCTGCCACCAAGGCAAAGTCTCGCCGTAATCACCTGCTGTTTGGTCGGTACATATAAATATTTCAGAACCAAGGGTCCATCTTTTTGTTTACCCAACCTTTGCCCTTTGCCATCCCATTCTTCCCTCCTCTCCTCCTGCCTCTCTCATCCCTCTGATACTCTCCTCTCCCTCTCGCTCTCTCCCTCCACTCCCCTCTTGCTACTACTGTCCTTTGGTGTCTTTTCCCTCCTTCCACCGTTCTCTCCCCTCTGATATCTGCTTTTTCCCACCTCTCCCTCAGTTTCCCCTCCCATTCCCCTAGTGTCTCTTTCCTTCCCCTCTCCTCCTTCTCCCCTCGAATGCTCTCACTCCCCCACCTCTCACGGAGTCTCATTACATTTGGTCCCCTCAGCAATCCGGTCCTCGCTTCATACCACTAAACGTAATTGAAGAAACCCATCACGTGGCGGAGGCTGAAAAGCCCTACATAATACTGCAGGTCTGACACCAGCCCGCGGGTCCTCTGCTGGGTAGAGAGGAACATTAGTCATCCCGGGACAGGAATTAAGTTTAGCATGATATCGTAAATCCAGGAACGTAAGGAGAGAGAGAAGGAATTTTTCTGCCTTATTGGGATTCAAGCTAGAGGGCTGATTTATATGTGAAACTTTCTTTCTTTTCTATTCCTTCGACTTTTTCCATATCCATCGCAGTCCATGAATCTCGCCTCGGGAAATTTTGAAAAGAATTCAAATAAAATTTTGGATCTTCATTCTGTTACTTTTCCCTTTACCTGTGTTAATTAAAGGACTGCATCTACGTGTGTTCCCTAGAGATTTCTGGCGGGTATGAATATTTCCCGAGCTCGTGGTTCACCAACACGTGAATGAATATTTCTCAGTATCGTTTCGTTTTCTGATGATTTATTCTCGTGATCCAGACACAGTCTGTTGGTTTGACACATTACACCTTACAGGAAACTAGTAGTTTTCTTTCACACTTTGAGCTATTAACGTTTTGAACAGCGTGAGATATTTGGTGACTGTTAACCAAAGCTAATTGTTATTCGGTAGAGCCTTTATATGTCATCCGAGTTGTGTTGGGCAGCATAAAACTAGCAGATGTCCTTGAGTGAGGAGGATGTTGTGTGAGGGGATGCAAGGTCTGGCACTGCCCTGTGTGCTGCATGCTGTATAAGGCAGTGTGTAGTTTGGGATTGCAAAGAAATGCAAACAGCAATACACCTTTGGGTCTTGTCGAGGATGCCTACGATAGAGGAGATCACATTGGAAGGAGAAATACCTGGAATCTTTTCATATATGTGGGCGCAGATAACATCAGTCGTGGCCTTGAAGCGAAGTATCTGTCAAGTCTCTTTCTCAAAGTATTTGCTATTTTGCTTTCATGTCTTCGTATTGGTATTTTATCCCATATGATAACGATACTATTGAAGAAAAGCTTTTTTTATGTCAGTCGAACACTTGCCCACGAGTTTACATCCAGTGATGCGAATGAAATTAGACACATCATGGAATTATCACGGCAGCTCACTTCTGTACTTTGTACAATCTCTCTCTGTTTGTTACCAAGCAGGTGACCAAAACTGACCACAATATTCAACATGAGGACGCAACACTGAAATGTGTAGAGTGAGGATATCGTTATAAAGATTGATGTCTAATGCCCTGTCTATGAAACCTAGAGTTTTGCTCAGCTTTTTACTCTTCTACGCACTGCATGCTTGGTCTTGGTCATTTTCTTTTTATGAACCCTACCATCAAGAAAGCCATGTTGACTAATACTTCTTCATATAGCTTAATAACACTGCTACCCGAGTGAAGGCTGATATAAGCAACAAAAAAACCTTTGACACACATAACTTGTGGCTTGAATTAATGAATTTGTGTCAGTACAGAACTCGTCAATTTCTTTTCCTTTGTGTTCCGGTCGAAAGCAACGGCGGCAGAAAAAGGCCATTTTTTCCCCGTTTTGGTTTTTGCTAAATAGTTCACATAATCACGTAATAACAGCCTGCCAGCGAAACCTCATCTTTAAGAAGCACATTTCTAGCCTTACTTTGGCTTAGCAGCTGAACACCTATCTCGTGGCCGATTAGTCACTGTCAGATCGATAGAGGGTAAAACATACTATTGCCACTTCTTCCCAAAGTCATTGTCACTAGGGCTCCTGCCGAATATACTACAAAACGCCGTTTGCTGTGCGCGATTGGCATTCAGGATTTCAACTGTTGAGTTGACGATTTCAGTTTATTATTAGCTCGACACAGGCAAGTACTCCAGGTAACACGTCGGCTCCTGTTCACATCACCGGCAGTCTTCTCTCCGACAGCACCGACAGACAACGGATTGGGGGTGCCATTAAAGGTGAAAGCCTCTAGACTCTGTACTGTCTGCACTGCAGGGACGACATTCCTACAATACTCTAAATTACTTAAGTCTTCATCTGTCTGCGAATATTGTCTGCCGGTGATTACTGGTTGAGTATCATTTCAATGAACAGTGATATGTGGGTAATCGACAGTGTCTAACTGTGAGAGTGAAAAGTTAGTGCGATACTCGTGACAAATGAAGAACTCACATGTTTTGGCGATTGCTGCTGTCATCGCCATCTCTCAAAATCAGCTGCTGATCCAGTAAAGCCATTAGATAAAGCTAACCACATACAAACCGTGCTCTGACTTATGTCACCATTGATTGCCTTACTGCGTGTGAGTTTTTGTCAGCAACACATATACGAATTACTTTTCTTTCCCGTAGTGAGCAGTTTGCTCCTTAGTGAGTATATAATTTGGAAATAGTGACGTCCCCCCACCCCCGCCCCTTTTGTGTATAGATGGGATTACCCCTGTACAGTCTCCTGAGGAGTCGATTGTTTTCTCAGGTCAAGAAATAATGAAATCAGATTTATCATTGATTATCAAGACTCGGAGTGTGTCTCAACCGAGAAACATTATACGCGTCTGTGACAGGTCCTCCGCCTCACACATCTATGTTTTGCCAGTCTCTCAATACACACGCCTCCGTCTCACTACTCCATCATTCACCATCCTAGTCACAAGGCAAGCTTTCAGTGCAGCTCCCTCCTCACGTCTTCCGCCCTCTCTATCATTTCTCCTCACTCCAAACTCAAGTTTCGAGGAATACGTTTCTGCAGCTTTACTTCAGCAGACCCTAGTAAAACACCGTCAAGTCAGGTTGCTTCTATATATGACAGACTGTATATTCACGTTCTTGAAATTTGAAAATACTTACTAACTAGAAATCATTTATTAATTTGAAAACTCCTATTAGATCTCCTTGGAACCTGTGTTTCTTTCTTTATTCGATAATAATGTTCGATATGTGGCTTTTTTCATAAGACTAGTTTCTCTTCGTACTCGGTCAAGTTTGGTGACCAGAACTGAACAGCGTTTTTCATATGAGGTCTGGTCAGGGCATTGTAAGGATCGAGGCTCTAATCTTCCTTTTATAATTCACGTTTCCTGTTTGAGTTATCATATGCAGCTTAGGGGTATTATCGGGCTCTGGGTGTTATCGGGCTAAGGGTGTTATCGGGCAAAGGGCGTTATTGGGCTAGGGGTGTCATCAGGCTAAGGGCGTTATCGGGCTAGGGGTGTTATCGAGCTAAGGGTGATATCGGGCTAAGGGTGTTATCGGGCAAAAGGCGTTATCGGGCTAGTGGTGTTATCGGGCTAAGGGTGTTGTCGGGCGAAAGGTGTTATCGGGCTAAGGGTGTTATCGGCTTGTGTTTCACGCGAGTGAAAAGTCACCTTCGGCGAGACTGAGTCATCGTCTGTTGACGAGAAAGAGTACAGAGACTCGTTAAAGAACCTCACACTCTAAACAAGTCCATCATTTCCCTGCTACTGAAAGTACCGCAGCTTTGTAACTTCAGGAGCTCCTTGAAGAGGGGTCCTGGAATAAAACTGGGAGCCCTTCAAGGAAGGCGTGCTGGGATAATCATAAATTGATTGATAAATCGAACACCATTTTTTCTGTTTCAAGTCATTTCTGATAATTACCCATTCCTCTTGTGCAACTGATAACGTTTTACTTTCGAATTATTTCTTTTTCCTCTACGAAATGCATTACTGAGCATTTGTCTACACTGAAGTCCATGTGCCACGTCTGTGGCCACTCCATCTATTTTTTTAGATCGCTTTGAATCTCTAAACAATCTTCCTTCGACTGGGATTTATTTTCTGATTTCGTCCATTGGCAAATACTGAAATTCTTCTGGTGAGTCATGTCTCCAGGTCACTGATATAGACAAAGAATTCTCTAGAGTTTTCCTTCAGGTTTTGAAAAATTTTCTTTATGCTTTATTAATAAAAGATTTTTTTTTCCCACCACCTCATTCTAATCTCAATTATTTCGTGAAAATTGGACTGTCAGTAAATTTAGATTTTAATGTATACATCTTTTTTTAGAGTGACAGACAAGGCATGGGCAAAAAATGCCTAATTAAGGCCATTTTAAGTTGAAAGGAATAAAGGGTAAGAGAAAGATTTTCTTTTATGTTTAATCAGATCTTTGCCATCTTTAATCATTCAACCCGGTACATCTTTCAACGCTCCTTGCCATCTTCCTAGGGACACTTTCTCTCAAGAAGAATCATATTTTTGAAGTTACTTTACATTTTGCAAACCTTATCGACGTCAAAGGACCTAATCCAGTTTAACATTGCCAATGGCCTGGCACATTATATCAATGTTCGCTATTCTGAAATTCGATATCAACTTGTCAACTCTGAATTCAAAACGAAGGTTTATGATGAATTCAATGATATTGTGATCACTGGTATCTAGCTTTTCACCGACCTCGCATAAGCTCAGTAGATATACGTTGATGGGTGTCACCGAGTCCAATAATCATTACCCTTCACTGGGAACCGGAATGATTTACCCTCATGGTTATCTGATAAGAAACCCCTGTCAATGCTGGGGTGGTTAAATCTACGATCATTGCCTCTTCAATCTATAATTTGAGACGATTTCTTAGAACAAATGATACTGTTTCTGTACATCGTTCCGGGGGTTTATATTCTATTCCAAAGATTATCAGGGTCTTTGTATTTGTTAGATTATTGTACAATGTGCCGTATGGATGTTGACTACCCACTGCAAGAACCAAGACACATCTTCTTTCAGTAGGTTTAGGAATGTAGAAATGTTTACTTGATCGAG
>JAUTYZ010745189.1:363-13299 GCA_032273725.1 Panulirus interruptus | reverse complement strand
TTCAAACTGAATCACTTTAATGGAAGGAAGAGGCAGTGGAGTATCTTCCTTTCAAATAGTTAGTGCAGTCCAATTTTGTTACGAAAATAGAGGAACACGTGACCAGCTTTTCACATATAAATAAAAAAAGCTTTAGATATAGGTATCTGCCATAGGCATAGGCATAAACATCAGATATTCTTTATTGGCTCTTACACGAGGATTATTAATTAAATGAAGGATTCTGAGTTTATAAGATTACTTTAATTCTCAAAAAAAATTTTGTGTATGTTCCCAGAGGTGAGCCAAGTCAAGTACAGCAGCTCTACTGTTTTTATGAGTTTATTAGGATATTAAAAACTGAAAATTTACAGCTTGCTTTTTTTTCCTTATGAAGTAAACATTTAACATCAAGCTTTAATTCACTAATGGCTCAGAAAATTGCCACTCTGCCATCAAGTGCTGTGTTCATTTGGGTAATCAATGGTCGGCCACTGTGCCTAGCAACTCATGTCTTTATACATGTTTACATGTACGTACATTTTTGGGTTATTTTTCTAGTAATTTACTGCAAAATGTAATAATATACAAAACAAATATCATGACTTAAAAAACAATGCAAAAATAGAGATTATTATTGTATAACCAATGAAGTGATCGCTTTTCATGGGGTCAGCCATGGTTTTCTAATTCTAACATGGGCACAAGCTTGACGTAGTGACTTTTTTGTATGCACGTATATTCATGTTCATGTTAAACTTATGGTTCATATAATTTGCTGTAAAATGTAAAAGTAATGGATAAAATAATAACAGACAAAGGAACTATGCAAAAATAGAAAATGGTATTATGTCATCTAGGGAAAGATCGCTTACTCACAATGAGATCAGCCACGGTCACCTAACTTTACGCTTATTATTCATGTAATTTACCGCTAAAGGTAATAAAATAATGTATGAGACAATTATCAAGACTAAGAAACTAGGAAAAAATAGACAATGTTATTATGTAATCAAAGAAAAGATTGCTTCCTCACAATGACTTCAGCCACTGACGGTTACTGTAACAGCGTGGGCACGCGGCTGACATGGTGAATTGTTTTTGTATGTACATACATGTACATTCATATTCACCTTACATTTAAGGTTCTTGCAATTTACAGCAAAATGTAATACAATAATATATACAACAGTTTTAAGACTAAGAAACTAAAAAAAAAGAAGTAGTCATTGTTATTGCATAATCGAAGAAGAAATCACTTTCTCACAATGAGTTCAGCCACGGTTGGCTGTTATAACGGCATGGGCACGGGACTAATGTCATGACTCTTTTAGTATGTACATCTATGTACACCTTAATAATACGGTTCATTTAATTTACTGCAAAACGCAATAAAACAATAATTAAGACTACGAAACTAAGCAAATACAAATAATGGTCTTGAATCATCAACTGTAGTTCAGTATCACTTGAGCTAGTGTTAGATCTTTGTCCCAACCATTCTGAACTGTACACACTTCAGTGTAACTGACATCATGGACCTCCAGGAACAACTAAAGTCATCATAAGCAGCTGATTTTCCCAGACTGTCACAAAAATGTTTTCTCTATATAAGTTTATATTGTTATTTCATATGAAGAAGTCTTGAAAAATTGAAGAAAGCTCAGGAAGATATTCCACCAATTTTCCTGTGACTTACGGAGATTACTCAAGTAATTTAAGTTCTAAAATGGTGACAAACATCAGGCCAATGCCAGACTCCTCACATAAATCTTTAGTGCTCAACACTTACCCTAGACACCTTTCTAATCATGCTGAATATCACATAGCAAAAACTAATGCTGGTGATTATACATCAAAAATAAGTTTTTTATTTTATTAAAACAAGTTTGAAAAACTAAATTCAGGTTTGTAATAAACATATTCTTTTAAGAGATTAAACTACTGAAACTTTTCTCTTACTATGTAAAGAAAGTGCATGTAGTTTCGTACCCATTAATACTTTAGTTTATAATGGACGCGAGCAATGTCTATGTTCGTCCTACTCCTGCAAGATTTCTAGCATCCCATACTGTAACATGTCTCCCATTTATATTTACTCCTAATTTCTCGAATCCTAAAAAATTCAGCACTCATTTTTCCCTATCTCAGCGTTTTCATCGTACAGAAAGAGAGATGCTCATTCAGAAGCTTTAAATAACAGCCAAAGCATATCAAACTTAGCATTTATCTATCACATACTCCCCTCACTGATCATTCCCTCCAATTTTCAGTTTTTCTGAGCCTAGTCCCACTGTGACTTAGTTTGAAACCTAATTCCACAACATGACAAATATATCTGCATAATAATATCATTTTGTGTCTACCCAAATTGATAATTCAATTAAGAAAATTGGTCAATAAAAAAAATACATGGTTTATCAAGATAAAAGGTAAAAACTTTTTTATAAAGTACAAATGGGTGGAATCCAATCGAAATTACCAGCATTTTCTGTTTCTTGAATCTTAATATCTGTAAAACTGAAGTAAAGAAAATGTACATTTTAAAATAATTCATTCTACAGGAAGACAATAGTCTCCAATAAAAGCCAGGGCATGATTTAAAAGCAGAAAAGCAAAACTGCTTAAACAAGAAAAAAAGGATTGTATGTCAAAGAAAATGGTATGGAAATGAAAGTTTTCTGTGATATATGAGAATCATGGATTAATAAAACTAAGCCAAAAAATTTATAATGTATAGTACATGAATTAGACATTCAAATTAATTGTGATGAAGTTATGACAAAACTAGAGTGCTAAAGGCTTATTCAGCATCTGTGTAATACAACAAGAGGCAGTTATTGTTTCATCTGTAGTGAAGAAACTGTTTGCCCTAAATTACAGAGCTTAAAGCGTTTCAGAACAATGCAACAAGCTGCTACGGAATTAGTACAACTTACGCCTAGTCCCCACTACCTGATGACCAATTACCTAGTGTTCTGCTTATCCAGTGCTCATGATAAAATAATGTAGACGGATAAAAAAATCCACACGCAGCAACAGCAGGCAATCACTCTGGAAAGTGATTGCTCACCAGGGTGACAACTTGCTGGCAAGTGGTGATGTCATCAAGGAATATACAGTATACTGTATGTTGTCCATGAAGGAAAATGGAATAATGTACATAAAAAAATTCTTTTAAAAGAGTACATTACATGCTAATTTTGTTTTCATACTTTGCTGCCATTTTCTGCATCAGTGAGGTACTGCCAGGAACAGAAAAAGAAAGCCCACATTTACTCACATCCATCCTCTTGCTGGTATGTGTAATGCAAAGAACAGGGAGCAATTCACGGGTGATTGTTTATCAGCAAGTGGTAACATCCCTGCAGCAGCCACTCCAATGCATGAGAGTTACGGTGGACATACAAACCACTTTCTTAAGTTGCAAGATAGCACATACCCTCCTAAACCTATAGAGTACCATAGGTGAAAAGTGCCCAGGTCTTTTTGGTTCTAGGAAGAGGAGCAGGAAGAGCATCAGCTTAGAGGAAAAGTTTAATGTTTAGAGGTATTTTGCTACTGGTCAACATGGTGCTGACATCACCAGAACCTTTCACTTGCCTGATACATCTTCATGTAAGTATTATTTCTCTAGTATTATTGTGGTATTTTAAGCAGCTTATTCTACTTAAAATACTTAGACCAATAATGTGACAGCACTGTACTGTATATTGTTAGGCAATATATTTATTAATCTTTTATGGTTGAGAAACTTCCCTCCCTTATGCCCAGAGAATCCTAAGGTAAAATATAATTCACTATCAGGTGATTCACTTCCATTGTGTTCTTCAGGAATGCATCGACATGATGCAGGGACCAGGTAAATATGCAATGAACGACACCGAGAAAAATTAACTACTGACAAATGCATCAAGGGTATTTTTGTAGCCCTGAAAGGTGTGAAGAATTAAGGTAACCATATTATACTACGAACACAAGTGTGTGGGTTAAAAATCTGCAATGATGGGGAGCACTGGAGCATTAAAGATATGAATGAATCACTTCTATTTTCTATCAACTTATAAGTCTAATGAATGAAAAGCAATTAAAAAAAAAATCCACATCTACTCCTTGCTATTTGGTAATTACCTTAAGAAAAAAAATGTGGCACTGGAAAACTAATAGTGCATTTCTTCACCCCATTTCAAAAGGTAATCTGGCTGAAAAATACCCAACTGACCATAGCCACACATTACATCTAACTATGGAAAGCTTAAGTGCATTAATGGTTTTGATCCCAATGGATAGCCTTGAAAATTTGATTACAGCTGTGATATTTCCACCCAATAAATTGAAAACATGTGAAATTCCCCTTTCATTAGTGCTCAATCTATTGTGTAATTTAATCATGCCAAAGACACTGCAACAAACTCGAGACTTGTTTTAATAATCAACAAAACCTAAGTGCATTAAAGATTTTGATCCCAATGGACAGGACAAAGTCTGATTACAGCCAAGTGTTTTCTTACCAGTAAATATATATATAAAAAAAAAAAGTTGAAATTCCCCTTTCATTAGTAATCAACCTATTAATGTGTGTAATTTTCTCATGCCAAAGTCACTACAACAACACTTGAGACTTGCTTTAATGATCAGCGCCCAACAGCTTGAGCTGGTAGAAAAAAATTCAATTATGTACAATCACATCTTACTGGTTTTTAGGATAAATAAAAATTATTTACAATTCCTCCATGCTTTAACATCTGAATATGCTGTACCTAAGTTTCTGACAATGGTGTAAAGCTTCACATTTATAACAATTCTCAAGTGCTCCTTCAGAAAAACTAGAACACAACTTTTACTTACAATTTCTGGAATACCTGGTTGAACGAGACGAATATAGATGGCCCACCAGGAGTTGAGGTAAGGAGCGAGGTGATGATATCCAGCTGGAGTTTGTACAGTACCAGAGGTAACATCATAACGATGCTGCCAAGGTTTCATAGATCCCAGGAAATGAATTAACTTGGCATTTACTCCATACCTGTGGATGAAAACCTCTTGTTCTGATGAATGAGAAGATTTAGTGTACAATTAAATTTCTAAACTGGTACTTACTCCATACCCAAGGGGGATGTCTTCATTTTGAGGTTTACATGTACTAGCAAGCTTTAAGTTCAGGACAAGCCATGACAATTCTCACAGGTTTATGTGGGAGCAATCTCATGCCACTTTTGAAAAAGTCCTTTTCATTATGCTTTTCCTTACTTAATTTCTCAGTCAATAATAACAGCAACCTTGTAATTTGGCAACATTATTAATTTTTAAAGGTAATCTGGTGAGGGGTTACTAACACCCAAACAGTGGGAATTTTCAAACAGTTTCTAACAATGTAAACATGCTGGAAGGAATTTCCAGTCAACCAATAAAAGTTCCCTTTCACATACATTTTCCATTTAAGGATACTGGTGGATTCATAGCCATACACTATTAACTATTCTTGCCATTCACATTACAGGTAAAATTTCCAAATATGAACTGGCATGGGACCAAGCAGTCTTTAAGTTTTGGAAAAATTAAGACTTTGGAGATCTAAACTTCATCTATACACACAACGATCTGGTTATTTTGAATTTGAATTTTGAAGACCTTCAAATTTTGGAAGTTTTACCCGTACTATAATTTTTCTGATGGATGAATAAACGGGTAAACAGTATGCACAATTTTCTTTGCCAACATACCCATGCACATTAACTTTTACTTCAATTTTCATGTTTATACCAGTCACACAAGCATGCAAGAGTGCGAAGCATGCATCCATGTACAAACAAATTTGCTTTTGTCAGGTAGTTGCCATACTGACAAGGAATCACATATCTCATAGGAAGGGAAAGGAGAGAAAGACAAAGGAGCAGAGGGGAAGTACCTAGAGGAAAAAAATTGAAAGAGAAAAATGTTTAAAAGATGGCCAGACTACCTGACTATATTGTGTCCAAAGATTTGTACCAAGGAATAAATGAATCCCTACTGAAGACACTGTCAGTGATCAAGTACCCATTGTTAGAAGAAAAATTCTGATGCCCAGGAAGGAAGGAATTAGCACATCTTTTCTGAAATTATTCAGTTAAGTTCATAAAACATAGAGACACCCATATCACTATGATCTTTCAGCCATCACCTTAATGAATCCATGGAGCTCACACAATTCAGTTTTAATTTCCTCAACTTTATCATTATGTCTGAGAGAAATTTTATTTACTCATTACTTATGTTTCTACTATCTCCATTAACAGAGGAGGCACTATATGGTGTACAAGTTCATCTTGTTTCAAAATAATTATATAAATGTTTATCCTCATACTTTCAAAATATTTAATATTTATACTTCCTGTTATCCTCTCATTATTAACACAACCATTACCATTGCAGGTTGCATCATTACTATTTCATCTACAATCTATATCAACTAATTACTTGTTCAAATAATTCACCGAGCTACCTGTCCTTTTTTGCAAACTATATAATCCATGGACTAAGTCCATCCATTCAAAGTCCCATCCTCCTCATATTCACCTGACATATTATAACACCTACCCACTGCATTTTCAGCAGATATATCATTAAGTGCACTAAAGTTTACCTATACTCCTTCCTGCAATATAATGGTGCCGCTCCTGGCAATCTTATGGTTACAACCATGGTATGACAACCACACCTATCACTGCTCAAAAGTTAGAACAATCACTTTACATTCATACAATAGTACCGACAAGAATCGCTGCACCATATAAATCAAAATAACATGCAGCCATTACTTTTTTTTTTGTCTAATTCAACAATATAATTTCCTTTTCACTAAAAGGCCATGCCCTCACTGATCATCTGTTGAACATTCCTAAACATCCCTATTACTATATTTATGTCTTATCACAAACCAATCCCCCTTACTTTTCCTTGGAGGGTACAAGGTTATCCTAGCCCAATTGGGACCTGCAACACAATGATAAACCTAACATTTACAAAAAAAAATTTCATTTCAGTAAAACAGGGAAAGCAAATTGGAACAATCATGATTAACAAGCTAATCATGATATTTTGTAAGGGATCCTTAAATATGTTTCAAGGAATTTTTTTCATATCTGAAATGGTGAATTATGTGTGTCAAATGTTTCTTTTTCCCTACTTTCTATTTTCAATTAAGTGAAATCCCATCTGTAAATCTTCCAATTTTGTTTTCACCTCTTACGGAAAATCCAATTATACTCTAAACTGAGTTAGGAGACAAGTTTTAATGTGCATTCAACTAATAAAAACTCACTGTTTGTATGCCGGCAAGTAGGTGTACGTGGCTGAAGCAACCATATTGAAAATAAAGGAGATGCGGTTCCAGTTGGTGAAGTAAGTATTGAGAAGACCTTGGTCACCACCATCAAAGCTACCTTTCTCTTCTGCAACTCGGAGGAGCTTGGCATATGTATCTCGGGAGGGAACAAACACAAACATACCAGAATTAAAGCAGTCAGGCCATCCAATATCAGTAACTGCTGTAAGTTCTGGATGGGAAAAGAGTTCATCAGGATTCTGCACACACTGTAAAGAAATAATTTTCAATGTAGATTTACAAACTAGTATTCCAGGGGGGGTTCTTACAAAATGTATTTAAATGATGTCTCAAAGGGTGCTAAATACACAAATGATTTTAGAAAAAAAACTCTATACTCCATTTATAGGTGTTCATGCTTGGTGTTATTCACTCAACATTTACGTGAATTTCTTTTTTTTCAGCACAGCCAAAATTAGGAAACTAAAATATTACCATTTACTAATGTGCTTGTATGGATTTAGCATCTGGAAATAAGCTGTTTACTATACTTAATCTTTCATAATTCTGAGAGATTTTTCTTTTTACAAATATCAAATTCACCGAGGGGTAGGTGTATAATCTACTGAAATGTGTACAGATTGTTAACTATACACAATTATGGTAATGAGAACCCACCATCAATACTGAAGCCTTTGCTTTTGAATTCTACAGAGTCTAGCTATAATCAAACTTAAATGGTCATCAACTGCATAATGCTACCTCATAAAAATGTTTAACATGAATCATAGGTGCCTTGGTAAAAAAAGGAGAGAGAGAAAGCAACTTTTCAATAAAGTCTGAAGAATTTTGCTTTACAGGGAAAGTTGAACACGATAAAACACTTACAGGGGTGACAAAGGTGCAAATAACCTATCAAAATAAGAATGCCAGTAACTCTTATGCAATGCTCTTGGGTATTAAAGAAATATTATCCATATTGCTTACCAACATATCTGCATCAAGGAAGACACATTTTGTGTACTCTGTTAGTGTCCAGCAGTGAAGCTTGGTGAAAGTGATCCCTAGTTCTGGTCGCTTGAGGAGGGACAGGTGGGAAGAGTCTCCAGAATCCAGGACGTCTACATTAATCACTTTGTTGAATACACCCTGCAACAGTGCTCTGTGGGAATTGCAAAACATTTAGAAACATATCTTTTGATTTCATTATCTATTCAACAAAGGGATGATGCCACCTACCTACTTGCAGGTTACATCACAAAGGCAATGATCTAAAACTATGAAAGAGACCTACAATGGTCAAGGGAATAGGGATGCTTTCAGGAAAATATTTTGGACTCTCCTTAACTCTTCTACTGTTGTGACTCCATGTATATGCGGATCCAATACAAAGTCTGTTTCTGAAACTGTTAAAACTCTCTTTTCAAACTGATTGTAGCAAGTCTACACTTAAGGTGTTCCTCCACTTTATCAAATTACAAAGCTGAGTACCCATTCTGCAAAACTGGGCTCCCCAAAAAAGTATGCCCAAGTACACTTTATCCACAACATAAATGAGAGGGAAGTTTATGATTATAGATAAACAGATACCTAACTATTACTCTATACTTATTCATCTAAACTTTCACTTTAATGCTCATGTCTTAGAAAAAGAAACAAATATTTCATTACCAGGAGAATGCCAAAAACAGTACTACATAGTTTCTCCAACTTCAACTATTTATATGGACATATGGTGAAGGAGTATGAAGGAGATTTTGCACATTTACCTATGCCTTGAAAAAAGGAAATTCCAGTAGGGGAGAATAGTGGGTGCTACTTGTAACATGCTGTTATAAAAAGCCAATTATCTTACTATCAAACAAATAAAAAACCTTTGGTCACAAAATTTTATGTACTCAGGTTATCAATTAGTATAACATGCTGCCAGTATTCTACAAAACAAAATAAAAAAAATATTACTTCAAACACTATATTTTTCCATCCAACAGTACAGATACCTGCACATATACATCAAAAGAACTCACTTTATTGATGGGGAGACAGTTGGGGTGATCATGATGCAGAGGTCACGAGTGGTGTTGTTGGACCGCAAAGAGTGACCCAGAACCAGTGCTCCGATGGCATAGCCATCGTTGGTGGCAAGGGTTACATATGCTTGCGCCACTGCAATGATAGCAAGGAAAAATAAGATACATGAAGTGATTGGTATAGTATGATCATATGAACAAAAACATGCATTGACTATGACAAGCATTCACCACCTATTCAATGAGGAAAACACAAAATTCTAATAATAATAATAACATAAACCTAGAACCCCTTTTTCAGGGCTCCTGCAGATAAAAGTCTGCACTATAATCAGTAGCTGGGAAAATTAACTCCTTTAGAGTGAGAAGTTCTTCACACAGATTGTACTCCCTTCGTTCACTTACAATGATACAACCTTGCCAATGGTGACTTTTCAGTAATGGTGTAACCTCATGCAGGTGGAGTCTCATGACATTTACTATCAAGATATTAGATCTTTATATGGAAAAATACCAAAAAAATGTGAGGTAGATTCCAGCTACTTTAAGTCACTAACAACTAAAATCGCAGAACTTGGGCCAACCTGCTTCAACCTCAACACAATGACAGCTATATTTTCTAAACCACATTTATGCAAACACACAAATTACCAAAATCCATAAGGAATTTCAATGAGCAACTAAAAAGAGTTTATCAAATCAATAATTAGTTAGATAGCAGTTAAACTTGAGAAAAGGATACTTTTACATTAACAGTTTAAGAAGCATCATCCTGTGAACAAGTGAAACTAGTTATGAAAATTCTATCAGAAAAGCATATGATGGGACAGAGTGCCACGTACCCCTGTGCAGAGCAACAAATCAGCATAAACAAATGGGCACACACAAACAACTTGCCACTTTCATACCACAACCACATATAGCCACACTTTCACCAACGATGAATCTAAAATCGAAAATGCCCCTAGCAATATTCTGCTGCAAAATAGCGACTTTCAAAAACTAAAATATCTGTTTAATGTGCACTACAGGCAAGGTTTCCAGAATTAATCCCAGACTGAGGTGAAGGAGCAAAACTAAAGTTGTACACTGGGGCATGGGGTATAAGACTAAGGATGGATGTACTATGGAGTATGGGGAACTAAGAGAACTAAGGTTTCATGCGAGATCGGGAGCAATAAAGAATTGATGTTGCAAGCTGGGGCATGAAGAGATATACAGAACAGATGATGTATGCTGGGGTATGGAAAGCAATACAGAACTAAGGTTGTATGCTGAGGTAACGAGATCTGGGACTCAGGTGGAGGACTGGGGTGCAAGGAGGAATAGAGTACTATGGTTACAGACTGACGTGTGAGAAGCAAAACTATACGATACAGACTGAAGTTTGAGGGAGCAAACATAGGCTACAGACTGGGCATGGGGAGAAAGACTATAGGTTCCAGACTTGGGCATGGGAAGCAAGACTGTAGGATTAAAACCAGAAGATGGAGAGCAAGGCTGTGTTGCAGGCTGGGGATCAAGATTTGGTTGCAAACTGGGGTGTGGGGAGCAAGATTATGGGATGCAGACTGGGATATGGGAAGCAAAATTATGGGTTGCAAGCTGGGACATGGGGAGTAACAATAAGGTTATATTAGAAGCTAAGATGAAGGAAGACCAAGGCTGTAAAGTGGGATGAGGGAGGACGACCAGGGTTGTGGGTTGGGATACAGAATAAGGGGAGGAAGACCAAGAATGTGGGTTGGGATAAAGACCAAGGTTGTAGGTTGGGATAATGGGAGGAAGACTAAAGTTATAAGTTATGATACAGGGATGAAAAAGTTTGTGGGCTGAGATAAAGGAAGACCAAGGTTGTAGGTTGGGATAAAGGGAGGAAGACCAAGGTTTTGGGCTGGGATAAAGGAAGACCAAGGTTGTGGGTTCACATAAAGACCAATGTTATGGGTTGCGATAAAGGGAGGGGGATCAAGGTTGTAGGTTGGGATAAACAGAAGACTAAAGTTGTAAGTTATAATAAAGGAAAGAAGACTAAGATTGTGGGTTGGGATAATGGAAGACCATGGTAGTATGCTGGGATAAAGGGAGGAAGAAAAGGTTATAGGCTGGGATAAAGGTAGACCAAGGCTGTAGAATAAGACGTAAGGAAAACCATTGTTGTAGAACGTCTCGTAAGAGGAAGAGTAAGGTTGTAGGGCGGAGAGAACTCATGCTGCAGGAGGAAGGCTGTACACTGGGGCAGTGGCGGTGGAGGCTGTGATGCAGAGAGGACGACGCTAGTGTAGGCCGGTATGTAGAGAGGAAGGGCGAGGATGTTTGTGGGTATAGCTGGGTTGGGTACCCCACCAGGCCCCCCTCTCACGTCCCTCAACCGGCGCCGGGGAGTCGTCCCATACCTAGTGTTGCCCACTAACAAGACCCTCCTGTTCTGCAAATTACCTTCCATCCTTCTAAATACATTCTCTATTCATCTTCATATGGATACAAGTGCTCCCGCACCTGAAGATTAATGTCAAACAAATTTCCCGAGCCGATGGACCTTCTTGCCACCTACACAAAGTGATGTAGATGCCCCCCAAACCCCCAATAGCACATTAATATATTGGTTTCCATACCCATCTGCCATTCTGTCAACCTGTTCCCGAGGTGATATAACCGGGAGCCTGTCGCCGGGGCCAGAACCCGACACGCACCACCACCACCAGCAACAGGTTATATAACACCTAACTGTCGAGTCACTAAGATACGGCAACTTACTATCACTGTAAATGATAAGCTACCATATACTCTTCAGATTACAGGAAAAAAATGACATTTACTGAGAGATCTGTGTTAACACTGATGGTATTGGCAGTATTGCATCCACACGGCACTTCTCGCAAGGTCCACCTTGTTTATCCATTAAAGAATTCCGAAAAGCGAAGTCTTTTTAAGCATCCATACTAAATGCAAGGACCCTATCACCCCCCACCATACACCATATGACGGCACTATGCCGAAGTCCTGGCGCCATGTGTGCTGCTGGGGTGTGGCCACCCATTAAAGGCAGGGTCACTCGGCCCTCCACGACCCCCTCCGGACCACAGCCATACACCCAGGAAATGGGCATCAAATACATCACCAAGAATGCGGGTAGTCGATTCATAGACAATAGACTCCTTTTCAGTCTCTGGACCAGCTGGGCAGATTCGCCATCATTTATAATTATGCACAACGATTTGGGTGTGACGGATCGCTCAGAAAACAACGGAGGGTCAGAAAGAAAAATCTACAATAAATGTGCAACATAATCTTCACGCCTGCAAAATACTTTCCCATTCTTGACACGCGCACCACCCACACAACCCAGTTCCATATAGCAGAGGCCAACCGACCGTCCGTCCAGCTCCGGCCACAGACCAGACCTCATAGCCAAACATGGCCTGTGTGGTTGGTTGGTCATTACACTGACAAAGTTCAGCTAGTGGCAGATGAGACATTCCTACGATTTTAGCGGGCGGGTGTACCATGGCTGCAGGATGGGGGTAACCTAAAACCGTATGTTACTTGAACTGTTGACTAACAACCTGCCTTAGAATCAAACCATACAAATTTTAACCTACAATCCACATGTTAATGAAGGTA
>JAUTYZ010745188.1:0-16969 GCA_032273725.1 Panulirus interruptus | reverse complement strand
CATATAAATGCACAGCCCTGAAAATACAAAAAAAATTAAGGGTTTGTTGTTTCTGTTGATTTAACATCTCATTTTTATATCATTCCTTACTCTCCTACATCACCAAAACCACATTTTTTTCCACATCTAACTTGGTAAGCACACTTTTAAGGGGCAGCTTGCTCCTTTTCATGTATTCACAACTACTCCTTCACTTTTAATTACACCTTTAAAAGAATAATAAGTCCCTTTGTTATCATTCTAAGGTCTTACTGATGTATACAGTCAAATATGCAGAGGGGAATGGCTGAAATGACTGACTGATAAGTCCTTGCTTATCAAACGAATAATTAATATACAGCAGAAGGTTATAAATGATTGAAAACCTCTTGGTCCCTGATTGGCAAATTTCTAAGGTTGGAATTCTTAGTTTTAAAAGAATTTTAAATTTGATTTTCAGGGATAAAAAGAGATAATCTATTGAATACTGAAGATTTGTAATAAATGGAGAAAAATACGCTATTCTGCAAGGGCAAATCCTATGTCAGAAGTGGTAGTCCACGTGGATGGCTTAAAATTAGTTATACCTTAGTCATCCATACAAATCATAATAAAAATTGTGATGAGCAAACTCCCACTCTCCCTAAATTAATCACCAATTAATGGAAATTTAGTTCTATCATAAACAAACTAATATTCTAAAATGATTCCTTATGTTTTGGTGATACGAAAATTATTGGTACTATTCCTTATGATAAGAAAATTAGCATTCTTCCAAACTTGTCTCATACACTCTTGCTTCTTATACACATTTCTCTTCTTCTGTTATTCAGAATTTAGTTTTGTTATTCTCCTTTAGATTCTCATTATTTTTTCTCATATGATCCTAATCTAGCCAGAGTTGCCCTCAGCCAGTGGCCTGTTAAGAGTGAGGCACTAAAGGCTAAAAAGCAGCAATGGAATTCACCAGTTGTGGAGACTTGCCATGGCCATCCCATTGAGGGAGTTCCTGGAGGGAACTGGCAACAGAGATAGAGATATATAGAATAGATAGATGATCCTAATCTGAAGTTTTATTCATACCTACCATCCTCTTAACTCTTCAATTCAGGACTTTTATATAATACACTCTTTGCCCTCCATTCACTGCTGTTCTCTGGCTGATTTAGTTTCTAAATTATGTTTTTCTTCTCCGTTAACTGTATATTAAATCTTCATTCGACTGTAATGGATCTCTCTTTCCACAATTTTTACATTTAGTACTGTACACCTCCATGGTAGCCTCAATTAATGCACTCTTAAATTGCCTCCACATCAACTCAACTACACCATACACTACTTCGGATTCTGTCAGCTTTTCATTTACATTCACTGTTAGTTTCCTACTATCATTCTTAAACTTCTATCCTTCACATTTCTATTTATATACTGTCAACAATATAAAGCTAACCTACATGATTACAATATGATCTTATAAACCCCCTACCTACTTCTAAACCACATATCATGCATGTTACCTCTCATGTTCCTTCTCACCAAAATTGAATCAATCATGCTCTTGCGTACCCTGTCTTCCTTGTGTATGATCTATAGTATGTGTATTAATTAACATCTTATGTTTAAAGTGGGTGTCTACAACATTCATGTCTACTAATCTACACAATCCACATATTCTTCCAACAGTCATTTATCACCCATCACATTGTTTCTCCCCTGAATCTACATCCTCTACTGCTCTCTGAAATTCTCTCCAGAAGGCATCATTAATATTCTCTATCATTACTGTACATGCACAACCATTACAGGAGTTCTTATCCTCTTACACTTGGACTTTATAACTAACAACTCTTGCAATCAAACATCTTTTCAAACCATTCATCCTGTATTAACAGTATCATACCTTCCCTTAAACAGCCATCTGTATCATATTGCAGGCCTGATCTCAAACCCTTCACTCCACTGCACTCAGAGACCCCCACTACATTCTGCCCTCTCTCACACAAACCTAACATGTCTTATCTTCCCTTTTCAAATGTCTACAACATCCACCTTCTTACATTCATCATTTATACCTCCTGCAATTGATTCGCCCATGTGAACTTCCATCTCTTGCTGAAAGAATAAGCAACCTTCAAGATTGCAATTCTAGTTTTTTTAATGTACGAATATATTCAACCACTAATGGGAATAACAAAGAAAGCTTAGCAAGAAACTAGTTAGGAAAGATGTCAAGAAGTTCTCTAGTAACAAAGCATTCAATGATTAGAACTATTTAAGTGAAGAAACAATAAGCACTATAAGGGTGAAATGCTTAAAATGAACTTAGACAGCAAAGGTTTAAGGGATGGGACCTTGAAAGATAAAAAAAAAAAAAAAATCACACCCCACACACAAACTAATATTTAATTAAATCTTAGGTATGTAAAATTACATTACCTGATATTCCCATCTTCAGAGCCTGTAAGCATCATGCGATCTGTGATGGGGACAATACAGTGGATCATGTCTGGGTGGCCAGCAAACCGATCAATATGGAAGCCAAACTCGCCCCACTTGAAGATGTAGAGTGTCCCTTCACCAGACCCTACAACCAATCGTGTATCATTCCGTACCAAGGAAAGGGATGTCATCTCACTTCCATACAGCTCTGACTGCCAAGGAAATCTGATATGAGCAAAAAAAAGTTTTCAACTAGAGAGTTTCTTCCACTAACAAAAGGATTCACTCAAGACCCTACTCTTACAAAAAATCCACACATGGCAGAAATTGGTTGAGCAGATCATTAAATAATGGAAGGAAATGGCAAGGTCCTATTACATCTGCTTACATACCAAATCACTCCAATTTACGGTTCTGTTACATAACTTTAGATCGATAACAGCTCAATACACTCATTTTCATTAAGGGCATAAGATCTGTGCTAGCTTTGAGAGGGAAAGGTTGGGAGGACTATAACTGTGGTGAAGTTAATTAGCAGCATAAAATATACTTTGATTTTAAAAGAATTAATTTCAATACTCCATTAATAATTTCTAAACTTTGTGGCAGAAGAGACCACTTCAGAACTGTGGCAACCTCATTCCAACCTTACCATCTCTTGTCCATCCCTTCCATTGACCACCAAAATGGACCCTCACTTCAGAAATGTGGCCTGTAAAGCCTACAGAAAAGGATAAGTGTGGGGAGCAATACTCCACAGGAAGAAAACTTCCTCTCACAGAAGAAAAAACTATAACATATGTAAACCTACAGGTAATTCCCTAAATTCCATGTTACTTGGTATATCACCCTTCTCCATCAGCATTTCTTTTGATACTCTAACACTTCAGATGCCTGTATATTCATGTAGGTTTTACAATCTCTCAACAAAAAAAGTATTACTACCCTTGGGTTAGATAGAATTCATATGAACAATGCTACTCCAGCTGTCTCGGTACAGTTGATTTTTATTTTTTTGCATTTCTTTTATATTACAAAATCCATTCTTCACGCCATATTATTTGACTTGAAACTTTGAAATATCAAAATCCTTTGTACAGTGAAATACGACAAACAATTGTAATTCAGTTTTAGTGGTACTCATTTTCATACGTATTTTAGAAAAGAAAAAGAATTATCATTCATCAAGTATCATGTGGTTATGAAAAAATTATTAGAAAGTGAAAGAGTAGACTAATGTTTAAAAATGTATTATTTTTGCTGATGAAAACATTTGCTCTAGTAGACAAAAACATTATTATAAGACCTTTCTTGTTTTGCTTATGTGGGAATGATCAAACCAATGAATGCTAATTTTCCTTCAATTACTGGGCTTTGGAACATGAATAATCATAAATCTTCAAAAGATAGAATCTAGATTCAACACATATAACTGAAGCAGACTTGAAGTTGCATTATAGCTGCTGCAGCTATTCCATTCATCAATGTGCACTAGCAGAAAATGGAACACAGAAATCACATTGAGGCCACATTATTTTGCACAAGTTGTATCTGCAATGTTTCTGTTTTAAAACATGAGTTTTAGAACTCTGCCAGACTTTTCATTTCTTATTTTTTCTATACTGTATATTTCATTTCAGTGAAATTATAAATTCATTTCTGTTTTTGTACAAATATAAAATATTCAGGAAAATTTTACAAACAAAACATAAGAAAGTTTTCAAAATAACAGATAAAAGACAACAGAAATATACGCATATCTTGTAATTCCATTCAGGAAAGTTCCAGCACCACTCTAATTATATCCATAGCTTTCCTACCTTGTAGTGTAACCACCAAAAATAGATAGCAGGCACACTAACAAGTGACAACATTGAGAAGAGTACATCTAAAGTCTTCATCCTGTGTTTCATAAGATAGGGCATGGCAAGTATAGTGATCTATTTTTTGTTGAATGTACTGAAACAGATAGCTAATAATATGCAAACTTTCACCTATGAAAACTGAATATTGGTTCAGCTGCCAAGCCATTAAAAACATAACAGCAACAACATGAAAGGAATGGAAAAGTTTATAGAGGTAAATGAGTACAAGAGCACATTAAAGCAAGACAGCATAAAACCATACTGAAAACTGGTGTGCTTATAATATTGTTTTGAGATTAAAAGCTTGATAAACCATTATGTGTATTTTAGAGCTTATGTAGTAACTGGAATGGATTCAACAGAAAAGATAAAACAAGAAATAAATCCTTATCCTATATTATTTTATACTTATTTCATGTTAATGCTGATCATAACTTTTTCCTTCCTTCATGGAAAAGTAGAGCAAGACCACAATCCTGATCTGGTTACTCAGATTCTACAGCAAATTTTCTACATGGGGTTCCTTAATTTCCTCAACCATATTAAAGTATCTTCTACAAACATCTTTAAAACTCCTCTTCAATTTTTCTGCATCTCCTCACTTAAGCTCTCATTAGTTGGTTCATTGGGTGAAATATTTTCTTATTAGCAAACTACAATGCCAGATTTTACCTTAAATTCATGAAATAAAACAACGTTACCTACCTGCATTTCTAATTTCTTTGCCCTAATGTTGAATCCTGCAATAGATCCATCACTAACTGCTGCAGCCATGGTCTTTTTCATCTCATCTGCAATGAGAGAGGTTACTGTTTGCTCACCACATTTGAAGCTAAACACAGACTTTTTCTTTCTTAGGTCCCAGATCTTCACAGTACCATCATCATCACCAGTTGCACATAAAAATTCATCTATTGGAACAAAGCTAAATATTGATGACTCATGTGCATCTTTTATATGTTGTTTTACAGCTGAATTTTGGGTATCAAGGACAGCCAAAGACTTGTCTTTACTGATGGTGTAAAGAACAGTGCCATCTTCATTGTAACAAACAGCTCGACATGATTTCTTGTGATGTGAGAATCTGGTTACCTCTTCAACACATTCTCGACTGTATCGATATCTGTGAGGAATGAGAAAAATCAGGAAAATTTAAAACCAAGCTCTATGGCATGTATGATAGTTTTAAGTTATAAGCATGAAAAAACGTAATAATATCCATATGTGCATAGTCATTGCACTTGATAATGTGACAATATATATTTTCTTTTTTTATACTAAGTTCCTTTGTCCTCCCTTAGCAACACACTGCACATAGAAATAACCATGCAAATCATATATAGTATGTGCAAGACAGGAAGAGAAGAAGCCAAGTGAGGATTTGCCCTCAAAGGCTCAGGCTGGTATGTCTGAATGTGTGTGGATGTAACCAAAAGGAAAAGACAGAAAAGACTGGTGCCATGTTTGATGAAAGAAACCTGGATGTTCTGGCCCTGAATGAAACAAAGTTGAAGGGGAAGAGGGAAGAATCATTCAGGTGGTGATGTCTGGGGTTAGTTAGAGGATGCACTGTGGGACTATCTGAGAGTAAGGAAATATGTTCAAAATTGTTGTGGTTAAGATAAAAGTTATGTGAGGTGGGTGACAGCTAATGTTTATGCAACTGGAGCTGAGAGAAGTGAAGATGAAATGAGTGTACTCTGGAAGGAATTGAGTAAAGTTCTTTACCAGTTTTGATGTGAGAAACCATATCTTGGTGTTAGGGGATCTGCATTCAAGGGTGGATGATGTGGCAATTGAGAGTATAATTGGGGCAAGAGGTCATCAATATAAATAAAAAATGGGCATATATGGGGAATATATGGTTTAAAACAGGTGCACACATATGTATACATGAGTAAGTGAAGAAAAGTGTGAAAGTTTATGGTGGGTTTAGGTTTAAAGAAAATAATATGTGCAAGAAGGAAGTGTTAAAGGAGAGCGAGTTTAGAAATGAAGCAAGTGTTCTGAGATGCAAAGGGAGACTGAGTGAAGAATGACATTGGGTAAAAGTAAGTGAAACTATGAGAGTGGATGAGGGGTGAAAGGATTTTTTGAGAAACTGTGCTTAAATGTGTGGCACGTGAAGTGTAAGAAAGGGCAGTGACTGGTGGAATAAAAATGTTAAATAAGTAGTGAGAGAGAAAAAGGAAATGGTCAGTTAGTACCAGTTGGAAAGCATAGCAAATAACTAAGAGGAATACATGAAAAAAGCAGCAGGAGGCCACAGGAAAGGTACAGGAAATGAAAAAGAGGAAAATGAGAGATGCAGTGAGAGATTATCAAAGACCCTCAGAGAGTATAACAAAATGTTTTAGAAACAGGTGAGCAGATGGGGAAGTGGTAAAATGCAAAGAAGATATGAGGAAGAGATGGACTGAGTATTCTAAGGGGCTGCTGAGAGCGTTGTATGACAGGGAGGCAGATGTGATGTGTTTGGGATAAGGAAGCATGCAGAGTGAGAGAGTCACGGAGACTGTTAAGGTAAAATGAGAAAAAGTGTTGCAAAGCAGCAAGAGTGGATGGAATTGCAGCCAAGATTCTCAATAAAGGGTTGATAGTCCTGTTGATTAGTTAGTCAGGCTGTTCAACATTTCTAATGCCCAAGATAAGGTGCCTGAGGACTGGTAAAATGCATAAATAGTGCCCTTGTATAAGAGTAAAGGGAAAAAAATGTAAGTTCAAACAACAGAGGGCTAAGTCTACTAAGTGAACCTGGAAAGGTGTATAAGACAATGGTTGCAGACAGGGCAGTAACATGAACAAACCATCTGACTGGGGATGAGCAATGTGCCATCAGAAGCAGTAAAGAATGTGTGGACTAGGTGTTTCCTTTGAAAAAGTTGTACGAAATATCTGGAGAAGGATTTGTATGTGAATTTTATGGATTCAGTAAAAGCTTATGACAAGGTTGACATAGATGCCACTTGGAAAGTGCTACAAATACTTGAGGAAGGAAATGGAGGGGAGTTTTTACCTGGATAGTAAGGAATGTGTGTATGAAGGAAGGCGAGTGATTCCCAAAGAAGTTGGGCCAGCGTCAAGGGTGGGCAATGTTACTAAGGCTGTTTAATCTGTTCATGAATGGTGTGGGGAAGGAGGTATATGTAAGGGTCTTGGAAATAAGGCATTTCTACATTATTCTGAGGGTAAGGGGGTTTGGGAAGTGAATCAGTTGCTGTTTGCAGTTGACATGGCTCTAGTGGAACACTTAAGGGAAACTGCAGGAACTAGTGTCTGAGTATGGGAGAAAGTGTGAAATGAGGAAACTGAGAATTACTGTGAACAAAAGTAAGGTGGTGAGGTGTTGCAGGGAATGAGATAAGATTGTTTGAGTCAAGGTTCAAATGGGGAGAACCTGCAGCAAGGAGTGAGATAGGATGGTTGAGCCAAAGAATGAATTGGATCGACATGGGAAGTGAGCTGACAATAGACTGAGTGAACAATAGGAAAGAGTGAACTGGAGCAATGTGGTATACAGTGGGCAACGTGCTGTTAGCAGATTGAACCAGGGCATACGAAGCAGCCAGGGAAAACCACAGATAGGTCTGTGGGGCAAGGTTGTGAATACGTGACTGCAGTTTCAGTGCATTACATACGACAGCTAGAGAATGGATGTGTGTGAATGAGGCCTTTTCTTTGTTCCTGGCACTATCTTGCTGATGTGGGAAATGGCATACAAGTATGAAAATAAATGAAAATAAAAATAAGACTGAAGCAATACACTCACATAATGACCTCTCCATCCATAGTTGCTGTTGAAAGCAGTTCAACAGATGGATGGAAACATACATCCACAATGCCTGAGTCTGCTTCCAGGTCAGGTGGATGATCTCGTTGGGCCTCTATTGATGGTTTAACCCCAAATATTTCCTCCATCGTTGCATCTGCATCAGAGCTTGAAGAACTGTCCGTCTAAGTGGAATAAGACATTAATGACAAGTCTAAATGGGGAAGGTTCAATTACCATATGTTGCACGGTGGTACTGTTTAGGATTGTTCATAACACAGCATGGGAACAAATAGGACTAAGTGTAACACTATATGAACTAAAAATTTAAGTATGGAGGTAAAAGAAAAGATGTAAGAGAACATGGCAAGTAAGTGATAAAAGAATGAAAAACAAATGCTGCACATGAAATATATGGAAGCTTTAGGATGTCAACAGATTTGCAGCAGATAGTGAGTGGTATGAAAAAGGAAAGCTTGCTCATTTCCAACGATTATTTTATATAATAACTGGGACACCAACATACCATATGGTATTATACACTTAAACTTTAATAAAACCTTCAACAAAGTACCACAAAAAAGATTACACAGTAAAATAAAAGCTTTCAGCACTGGAAATCAAAAGTGCACTTGAATAGTGGACTGGCTCACTGATAGGAAACATTGAGTCATATTAAATGAGGAAGTGTCTGACTAGCTTCACATAACAAGTGGGGAACTACATGGCTCAGTCCTACGACCCCATACTTTTCATCATCTATATCAACAGTCTGGAGACTAGACTCACCAGCAGAAATTTGATATTCATCAATGATGCACAACTGGGGTATAAAGACCAGTCAAGGGAAGACTGCTTAAAGATTCAGAGTGATTCAAACAAGCTATGGAATGATCAGAGGCATGGAAATGAATTTCAGTATAAACAAATACAAAGTAAAACCCCATTCTAACGGACTTCAATGTATAGGAATTTAGCTTCAAAGAGGACTCTTCAGACCCCATCCGAATGAGTTTGGGATATACAGAAAAATTCCAGGAATGTTGTTACATCCAAAATTTTGTTCGATAAGGTAAGGAACCATCAAGATGAGTTTGGGACGTAGCCCATTAATTCCCAACCTTGGTCCAGGATGCTTGGTGTCAGGAAAACATGTGAAAGCCTGTTGCACTTCATATTGGTGCACTTTTTTTATTTCATTAACATACAATGTTCTCTCTGGTAGTTTAATGGCACAATACCATTCAGTACCTTTACATCTACAAATATAATTTAAGTATGTATATCAAGATGAAACAATACCTAGCTAGGTCATGGCCTGCCAGTCTGAGGAAAGAATGCAATGGGTCAATGCATAAACAAATCGGTATTCATCTTCTCATGCAATAGCAGTGTTATTTTGGTACATGAGCCCTGTCTTTTTGTATCAAATCATGGCAAATAAGAGTGTTATCAGTATTGCAGGTGCTTAGAGGTCCAAGAAACACATATCACAGCTGAAACGCTGAAAATGACTGAACATCACGAGTGTGGGAAAGTAGCTCAAGCATGCCCCATTTCTGACAAGGTCATGATTCATGTGACTAAGTGACCCTGGAGCTGCCCCAGTTCTGACAAGGACATGATTCAGGAAACTCTAAGTGACCCTGGAGCTATTTCCCTCCAACTCAAGAGTATTCTTTGCTACTCCCTGAACTCCTCCAGCCTCAATGGGTGACCTACACACCACAATATCATTGTTGGACCAAAGTAAGTTTACAGTTCACAATTACTTTGCGAATTCCTTGTGCTGCTGGGGGAAAATCTAGGATGTAACAGAATTTAATTTGACTTCTAATAGACAGCCCTTCCTCCCCAGTTAGTCTTTTAGAACAGGGTTTTACTGTAAATGACTTTCTAAAAGGACTGGATTCATACCTGGATATCTATTTGGATAATGCATTTACAGGGGGACTTAGACGCACTCCAAAGTTGGTCTGATATATGATAATTGCAAAATAATGAAGATGGAACAAAGTGAAAAATGGCCTCAATAAGCTGCAGTAATCTGCCTGTGTGAGGGAGTTAGGAGTCAATACTGTACCTAACCTGTTATGTTAGCACCACCTTAAAAAAAAACTAAAAAACACAAACTGTCTATAAACAAAAATAAAATAGAATCATTTTAAGTACAAAGATAAGGATATATTCAACAAACTATTTACAGCAGATACTAGGCTACAACAAGAATATGTTTCTCAAGTTTGGTCATCTCGCTTAAAGAAGCACAAATAACTAAACGAGAAGGTCTGGGGGAAGGCAACAAAGATGGATACCTGAATTAAGAAATGCGAGGTATTTAGTGAGAGGCTAGAGATTAGAAATTTGCCCACAATGGAAGAAAAAAGTAAATATTGACTTGATCACAACCCTCAAGTTTCTAACCCAACGAAATGATGATGACAGCGAACAGTCCCTAGAAATTTACAAATACAGAAAGATCAGCAGCCAAAACAAGAGATTAAGCATGAAACTGGTTAGGAAAAATGTTAAGTATAGTATAAGAGTAGTGGATTAATGGAATAAACTAAGAGATGAAACTGTAAATGCTGACAGGATAAAGATGTGTAAAAAAGTTGTATGATAGTAAAGATAATTTAAAGAGATGGGAACCGACAAGTGTAGCACCTCCGCCTTGTATCATAAAAATAGGTAATATAACAAGTAATGAAACACACACATACACTCTGTTTAGAATCAGTCAAAAAAAAAAGAGGAAAAATATGTCAAACCTTAATGAGATAATGGCAAAATACTGTACTTACATCTGACTCGTCACTAACACTAATTTCTGCCTCGCTCAAGTCATCACTCTCCTGAAATAACATACAAATTCCTATAAAGTCACACAAAAGAATATAGATATATGCTTAAATAAGAACAACTTTACACTGAAACCTTCATTATTCAGGGCAGTGCCCTACACAATATACAATGCATTTTCTAGAGCAGCCTACACTTTTAAGATCCTAAGTTCCTTGTCTCTTAATATAACATGAGTAAAACTTATCAGTAAGTATTAATGGGCTGTGTAATGATTGGAATCAAGGAGTAGACCACTAAGTGAGCATGTTATGTGGAAGTGATCAAACAAACTTTGCCATTAATGTAAGTGAGAACCACTAGGTAGACTTCTTCATTTTGACATTTTGACATCCTAGACCAATGCTCACTCTTATCATAGAAGTTTAGAAGATCTGTCAGGCATAACCTTTTTCTTCCAAACCCATGCTGGCTCTCAGTTTAGAGGTTTCTACTTTGTGAATACAGTATTCATCCATGTGCACTTTGATTATGTTTACCAGTGTTTACAAAGTACAAATAATTACTTTTTTGTCTTTTAATACACTGATATTCTGTAGAGTACACAGGGTGGACGATGATGATCGCTCATCTAAATGATAGAGTTGGATACTGACCTGTCCATTAAATAATAGAGTTGGATATTGACCAATCCATTAGAATAATAGAGTTGTATAATGAGCTATCCATTAGAATAACAGAGTTTGGATACTGACCTATCCATCAGAAAAACAGAGTTAGATATTGACCTGTCCATTAGAATTATAGAGTTGGATATTGACCAATCCATTAGAATATTAGAGTTGTATATTGACCTATCCATTAGAAAAATAGAGTTGGATATTGACCAATCCAACAGAATAAAAGAATTGTATATTGACCTATCCATTAGAATAATAGATTTGAATATCGACCTATTCATTAGTTTTTTCAAGAGGTGCAAGTACACAGAGGTAAAGGTATAGAGGTATCACTTTGCAAAAATGAGTTACATCTACCATGTGCAGTATGCTAAGACTAATCATATTGTAGTATATAACAGTTTGCCAATACAATTAAGTTTATCAGTACATTGTAAGATAAGAGTTTTTAAGAGACATTATGGTTACACTGCATGTTGCACAAATAAGCTTAGAGAATTAAACTGTAACTTAATACAGTACAATAATTTTCATATTCAAGTTTAAGGCACAAGTTAGTTATATGAATGAAAGTTAAGCTTTAACCCACTCCATGTAAGGCATCGCTTTCGTAGGTTTGTCGCTTCAGTGTGGGACATAACTTTTGTTGTTTTAAACATAGCATTTTTAAAAGAGCAACAGTAGGGTTGTTATAATAACTACGTTCTCAAGGACTAAGATCCATTAAAAAAGAAATGAAAACAAAAAACTCCTATTTTCCTAGCTATACTGTAGTGCCTCTTCTCTGGCTCAAATACTAAGTTTTATGATTTACTTACAGCTTGTGATGTAAAAGTATTTTAAGTTTGAGGTAGATGAACAGACTGTATACAATGTGTTGGGGAGAATAATACACTCACTGAGAGCAAACAATAGTAACAGTGGCCTTGAAAAAGCCTATGGGATGTCTTAAGATTTATTACATAAATGTTTCTGACCACCACCTCCACCACTGCCTGGGAATGCCCATGAAGCAAGTTAACTTTAGTTTGTTTTTCACTGTTTTTGCAGTTGTTTAGGTATGCCCTATACTGCTGGTAGCGTATATGTGTAACATGGGATACCATATACTTTTAGGCATATACATGTATCTGTAAGCGGGCGAAATGTAAACAATTGCACCATTTAGCCACTCCTCCATCCTCACCAGGATTAGTTTGTAACTGTCTCCATGTGGTCTAGGTGGTATTAAGATCTTTGTCCTTGGAAATAAAGCTTAGAGATAAATAAAAACAACCAACTCTATTTCTTATAAGAAAAGTTTAGCTAATCTCGTTTCTAAGCCACTACCTCAGTGTCATCTTCAGACTATAATTCCGAATTAATATCAATGTTTACTAAAAGGCAAAACTAACTGTTCTAACAGTAAAAGAACCAAACGCAACTCTCCATACTCCATTATCATCATTTCCATCAGTATTATCAGAATGATTCTCTGCATCTTCTTCATTCTCACTGTTGTCTCCTTCACTGGCCTCATCATTCTGATCTTCCACAGCGATCATTGGGAAGATTCCTCCAGGTGGAATCTCATCCCCTGAGTCATCAGATTCTGGGGGATCCTCCTAAAATACAAAAGGGAAGTTACAACATCAGAAATGACTGTGATCTGAGGGAAAAAAGCACACTGTTTATACATAAAATATATAAATACATTAAATATTTCATATTATTTTTACAGTCTGAAAACAAAATCATATTAACTAACTCTCTGCCACTACATATTCAATTCTCTGGTTAGGCATAAATTCTCGTTCACTGTTTTCTGTGATAGTGAGATAGCAACAGGAAATGATGATGAATTACCCTATTTATGCATATTCACCGATACCAATGCTCTCTTTCCACAACCAGACCCTACAGACCTTTCTTCCCATCAAGGTGTTCAGGTTAAATGTTCTTGTTTTAATACTCTGACTACAATTTGAATTTCACCAAATTTCTGCTATGCTGCTAAGATCTATAAAAACAAATTCAACTGAACTCAAGACATCTGTTTGTGTAATTGACATGATTATGAACAAAGAAATGGTTAATGTGGCACAGACTTAATTAACCAAGTTGTAAATGTAAAAAAATCTGGGAATGATTTAAACATGAAACACAGCAACTTGAGGGAAATTTAAAAAGAGTGTTTCACCATACAGCTAACATGATTCTTATCATTTTTGACAGAGTTCACACAATCTGAAATCAAATCTGTGTTATAGTACAGTTTATGATGTTTTTTTATAATTCATAATCTTAAACCAGAGGAAACCAACTAACCAAAGTGAATATACAATCAATCTAACAAACAGAATGCAACATATGATTATCATCACTGTATAACTCTCCCACATAAACAGAAAATTTAGACATATGAATGAAGTGTCCCTGTTCCCTTGGAACTGGACCCTGGTGTTTTGGCACCTGACTTCTACGATATATCTCAGCTGCTATGGGAGGTTAGGTGAAGTTCCCAAACATTCTGTTGATTTTTTACAATTATTTACCTTTTTTTTTTACATTAATTTACCAAACACTTTCCCTGATAATTACAACCTTTACCATTTTATCATTTAATTCAGTATTATAATATACAATACAATACAGTATATTGTTTCAAACCAAACTCAACTGCCCTTATTTTATTCTTTAAACATACTACTATTGCATTATAAATTATTGTTGACTGTCAAGAACAGCTCCGCATCGCTGTTAGCCTGAGTAATGGCTCATTATGTTCTGCAATGTTGGTGTACTGTTTACAGAAAACAATTACAGTTGAAGAACATGAGTTGGAGTTTTATATTTTAAAGAAAAAAATCAGACAAAGCTGTAGAGGTTATGAATATCAGGAAAGATGTGGAATCCAGTAATAAAGTATTAGGTAATACACATCTAATACATCAGAAGAACCCTAAGAAAAACCTCACCTAACTTCACCTAACAGCCGCAATGACATCAGAAATATACCAACGTTATATTCGTCTCCTACGGAGGCTCATATGGATGCTTGCTGTGTTATCTGTTGATATCAAGCACCACGTCACTGGTATATTTTATCAAAAAAATAAACATTAAGATAAATTCTGACTGCTTTGGAGGTTAGGTGAGGTTTGCATTGATTCCGTCGATTTTCTACAGATGTGTTACCTACTTTCCTTGATACATAATAAATGCTATTAATATTGTTTATAACAAAAGATGAAATAAATCAGCACTCCGCAAGCATATCTCTAATAGCACTGAACTTATATTACCTTTAATCTGATTAGCTATTTCTGAAATTATATTTCAATGATAAACCAAGATAGACTTTCACCACATACTCAAAATCCAAACCTAATTCTGATGCAGTTAATCTGATAATTTACCTACCATTTTAATATCAGTTGGTGCACACCAGTCAGCAAAATAAGTGCGAATTAAAGTTCAACTTTCAGCTTTACAAAATCATTGTATGAATTTCCACAATCAAAAATAAAATAAAACAATAAAGTGGCTCAAGAAGAGAGTAAACAATATTGCCATGATACCATCTGATCACGTCAACTTGTCGGCAAAATAATCAGTCTCCTGTTTAATACGAAAAAAGTTTACCAGTTCTTCTTCAAGTAACTTTATAATATAAACCATAAACTTACAGCTTGAAGTAGACTTGTAAGAGATTATACTTACAAAATTTGGAATAAATGACTTCATTTTTGTCACTGTCTGAGAACGCGCATGGTAGACTACACGTTTGTTTACGTTGAAGGTGTTTTAATTATAAATCGTCAGCGAAGACTGTAAGGAAGGTACACACGTTGACGCGCACAAACTTACTGGCGAAGGTAAAATTGTAACCACCATTTTCTTCATTAAAATACATTACATAACTATTAGTGTGATATTTGGCTGACCTGTCTGCACCGGTGAGTCAAACTGCATTCTCCCGACTAGATTATTATCGATATTGTTTATTTGTCTTAGTGACAACTTTGGATTATGCTAAGGTCGGCTAGGTTCAAGATGGAGTTCCCACGTGCAGGTTAAATCGGGTTGATTGGTTTGAATTTTTTAACCAATTACTTTTCCTATACTTCAAGATGACGAGATGAAGACAGGTAAGAGCTCTCCCGCGACCCCGGTGGACTTTGTGCAATTAAGATGGAACTCAATAATTGCCCATCAGAAATGATATCAGTTTGTATGAATCTCAATATTTGCAAAAAAAATTTCTTCTTGCAGAAAATCGATAAATATAGTTAGCATTTTATATCTGGCCAACTGATGCCGACTAGAACAGTCAAAATAAACACACCTAACCTTATCACATGAGTTTCCAAAATATAAACATCGTACTAATGTGACTTCCATGGACACACTGGAAATAATACTAGTGAACACAGTTGAACTTTACCAACTGTCCGTAAGTATTATGTTCTCATTAATTGTGTATTTTCACCATGAAGCATACCCAACTTGATAACCAAAGCTTAATTTTCAGTGTCAAATGAAATGGATTTAGTGACACATTTTATGCACAATAATGTATCTTTACCATACCACTTTCTCCTTTTACCTCTTCAGATCATATGTGCCATTAAAGTGGCGTCAGTGCTACTACAATAAATGCTACTGTGCTCATGCAACACTACAGTCTCTACTAAATAGCACTACCAAACAATTTCAGATGCGAGGAATTGCTAAAACAAAGCACTTTGGCGGAAAGCCTAGCAAAGCTTCGAATTAAGATTCATCACCTAGTCATGTGCTATGCAAAGAGTCAGTCAGTTCAAATTATAAATCCTATGACCTTCCGTTACAAAAACACAGAAAAAAGAGGAAAATATACCAAACTAACTCACCTCAAGAATTCATAATATGATCTAAATCACAATTTGCTGTGTTCGTTCTGCCTTCAACTCCGTTACGAGTTCAGGCGGGAAGCCTCGTGAACCGGTCCAAACACATGAATCACCCACACGTTGAAGTACCTGGAAATTTTTCGAAGCCTATTTTTGTTTCGAGCAACAGTAAATGAGAAATCTCATTAAGTTCCTTTGAATATTAGTGGTAAAGAAGATACATTTCCTAAGACTTCAATCAGTTAAGAAGACATAATCGAAACGCTTTACCAGGTCATTCACATTTCAGTGGAGGAATGAAGGACATAATTGGAAATGTGCAATTTTCACTAGTACAACAAGCAAATCACATGAACGATTTAACAGCCGATACAAAAATCAGTCAGAAAACTTTCTTAATTTGGTAATAAAACAACACTCCCGTGGTGCAGCGGTTAGCGTTCCTGACCGTGACGCATTCACGGGCCACCCAGGGTCGAGCGCATGGGTTCAAATCCTGGTTGCGGCAGTCGGTCCACAGTCAACCCAGCTGTTCATCCATCCCTAGGGGTTGGTCGATAA
>JAUTYZ010745079.1:0-13299 GCA_032273725.1 Panulirus interruptus | reverse complement strand
CAAGCACCAGCGGAAGTCAGTGTACAGTATCAGTAACACAGCAACAGGAGGCCACAAACACCAGTGGAGGTCAATGTACAGAATCAATAAAACAGCAACAGGAGCCCAAAAGCACCAGTGGAGGACAGTGTACAATATCAGAAACACACCAACAGAAGGCCACAAGCACCAGTGGAGGTCAATGTGCAGCAACAGCAGGTCAATAGCAACAAAGGAGGTCAATGTACAGTAACAATAGACAACAAGCAAAAGTAGAAGTCACTGTACAGTATTAGTAACAAAGCAACAGGACGCCACGAGTACCTGTGGAGGTCAGTGTACAGCATCAGTAAAAGAGCAACAGGGGGCCACAAGCACTTGTGGAGGTCAATGTAAAGTATCAGTAACACATCAACAAAAGACCAAAAGAACCAGTGGAGGTCAGTGTGCAGTATCTGTAACATAGATACAGAAGGCCACAAGCACCAGCGGAGTTTAGTGTACAGTATCAGTAACAAAGCAACAGGAGTCCACAAGCACAAGTGGTGGTAAGGATATAGTACTAAAAAAACTGCAACAGTAGGCCACAAGCACAATTGGAGGTCAATGAAGAGCATCAGTAACACATCATCAGGAAGTCAAAAGCACCAGTGGAGGTCAATGAACAATATCAATAACACAGCAACAGGAGGCCACAAGCACAAATTGAGGTCAATGTGCAGTAACAGGAGGTCAAAAGCAGCAGAGAAGGTCAATGCACAGTAACAAGAGGCAAGAAGCACAAGTGGAGGTCAGTGTGCAGCAACAGTAACACAACAACAGGAGACTAAAAGCACCAATGAAGATCAGTGTACAGCATCAGTAACACAACAACCGGATTCCAAAAGCACCAGTGGATGTCAGTGTAGAGTATCAGTAACAAAGCAACAGAAGGCCACAAGCACCAGAGGAGGTCAGTGTACAGTATCACCAACACAGCAACAGGAGGACAAAAGCACCAGTGAAGGTCAGTGTACAGCATTAGTTACAAAGCAACATTAGGCCAAAAACAACAATGGATTTCAATGTACAGTATCAGTAACACAGAAACATGATACCACAAGAAACATTGGAGGTAAGTGTACAGTATCAATAACACGGCAACAGGAGGCCGAAAGCACCAGTGGATGTATGTGTACAGCACTAGGAGGCCAGAAATAACAGTGGAGGTCAGTGTAAAGCAACAGTAAGATAGGAATAGGAAGCCACAAGCACAAGTGGAGGTCAGTGCAAAGTACCAACAACGCAGTAACAGGAGGCCATAAGCACCAGCGGAGGTCCATGTACAGTATCAGTAACAGAGCAACAGAAGGCCATAAGCACAAGAGGAGGTCAGTTTACAGTATCATCAACACAGCAACAGGAGGCTACAAGCAACACTGGAGATGAGTGTACAGTATCAGTAACACATCAACAAGAGGCCAAAAGCACCAGTGGAGGTCAGTGAGCAGCATCAATAAAACAGACACAGAGGGCTACAAGCACCAGTGGATGTCAGTGTACGTTATCAGTAACACATCAAAAGGAGGCCAAAAGCACCAGTGAAGGTCAGTATACAGCATTAGTAACACACAAGCATTAGGCCAAAAACAACAATGGTAATTAATGTACATTATCAGTAACACAGCATCTGGAGGCCACAAGCAATAGCGGAGGCAAGTGTACAGTGTCAGTAACACGGCAACAAGAGACCGAAACCACCAGTGGATGTAAGTGAAAGCATTAGTAGCAGAGCAATAGGAGGACAGAAACAATAGTGGAGGTCAGTGTAAAGCAACAGTAAGATAGGAACTGGAGTCCACAAGCACAAGTGGAGGTAAGTGTATAGTATCAGTAACATAGCAACAGGAGACCGCAAGCAACAGCGGAGGTCAATGTACAGTATCAGTAACACAGCAACAAGAACCCAAAGGCACCAGTTGAGGTCAATGTGAAGCAACAGGAGGTCAAAAGAGGCAGAGAAGGTCAGTGCACAGTAACAAGAAGCAAGAAGCACAGGTGGAGGTCAGTGTGCAACAACAGTTACACAACAACAGGAGGCCAAAAGCACCAGCGGATGTCAATGTACAGTATCAGTAACACATCAAAAGGAGGCCAAAAGTACCATTGAAGGTCAGTGTACAGCATTAGTAACACAGCAACATTAGTCCAAAAACAACAATTGATATTTATGTACAGTATCAGTAACACGGCAAAAAGAGGCCAAAAGCACCAGTGGATGTAAATGTACAGCATTAGTAGCACAGCAATAGGAGGCCAGAAACAGCAGTGGAGGTCACTGTAAAGGAACAGTAAGATAGGAAAAGGAGGCCACAAGCACAAGTGGAGGTCAGTTTAGAATATCAGCAGTACAGCAACAGGAGGCCACAGTCACCAGCGGAAGTCAATGTACAGTATCAGTAACACAGCAAAAGGAAGCAAAAAGCACAAGTGGAGGTCAGTGTACACCATCAGTAACACAGCAACGGGAGACCAGAAGCACAAATGGAAGTCAGTGTGCAGCAACAGGAAGGCAAAAGCAACAGAGGTGGTCAGTGCACAGTAACAAAAGGCAACAAGCACAAGTGGAGGTCAGTGTACAATATCAGTAACACAGAAACAGGAGGCCACAAGCACCAGGAGAGGTCAATGTACAGTATCAGTAACACATCAACAGGAGGCCAAAAGCACTAGTGTAGGTCAGTGTAAGCCATTAGTAACACAGAAACAAGAGGCCACAAGGATCAGTGGAGGTCAGTGCACAGTAACAAGAAGCAACAAGCACAGGCTGAAGTCAGTATACAGCAACTGGATGCCAAGAGCACCAGTGGAGGTCAGTGTAAAGTATCAGTAATACAGCAACAGGAGGCCACAAGCACCAGTGGAGGTCATGGTACAGTACTACAAAACAGCAACAGGACGCCACAAGCACAGTTGGAGGTCAGTGAACAGCATCAGTATCTCATCATCAGGAAGTCAAAAGCATCAGTGGAGGTCAGTGTAGAGTATCACTAGCACACCAACAAGAGGCCAAAAACACAGGTGGAGGTCAGTATACAGCAACAGGAGGCCAAAAGCACCAGTGGAGGTCAGGGTACAGTATTACTAAAACAGCAACAGGAGGCCAAAAGCACCAGTAGAGGTCAGTACACAGCATCAATAAGACAACAACAGGAGTACAAAGGCATCAGGGGAGATCATTGTTCAGCATCAGTAATACAACAACTGAAGGCCAAAAGCACATGTGGAGGTCAGTGTACAATATCAGTAACATAGCAACAGAAGGCCACAAGCAACACTGGATGTGAGTGTACAGCATCAGTAACTGAGAAACATTAGGTCACAAACAACAGTGGAGTTCAGTGTACAGTATCAGTAACACATAAAAAGGAGGCCAAAAGCTCCAGTGGAGCTAAGTGTGCAGCATCAGTTAAACAGAAACAGAAGGACACAAGCACCAGTGGATGTCAGTGTACGTTATCAGTAACACATCAAAAGGAGGCCAAAAACACCAGGGAAGGTCAGTGTACAACAATAGTAACACGGCAACATTAGGCCAAAAAAAAATGGAGATCAATGTACGGTATCAGTAACAGAGCAACAGGAGGCCACAAACAACAGTGGAGGTAAGTGTACAGTATCAGTAACAGGAACAGGAGGGTGGCCACACCAGTGGAGGTAAGTGTAGAGCATTTGTAGCACAGCAATAGGAGGACAGAAACAACCGTGGAGGTCAGTGTAAAGCAACAGTAAGATAGGAACAGGAGTCCAGAAACACAAGTGGAGGTCAGTGTACAATATCCGTAACACAGCAACAGGAGGCCGCAAGCACCAGCGGAGGTCAGTGTACAGTATCATTAACACAGTAACAAGAGGCCAGAAGCACTAATGGATGTCAGTGTACACCACCAGTAACACAGCAACAGGAGGCCACAAGCAACAGTGGACTTCAGTGTATAGTATTAGTAACACAGCAACAAGAGGCCAAAAGCAACAGTGGAAATCAATGTACATCATCAGTAACACAGCAACAGGAGGCCATAAGCATCAGTGGAGGTCAGTGTACACCATCAGTAACACAGCAACAGGAGTGCCACAAGCATCAGTGGACGTCAGTGTATAGTATCAGTATCAGAGACACAGGAGGCCACAAGCACCACTGGTGAACAGTATCAGTAACACAGCAAAAGGAGGCCACAAGCACCAGTTGAGGTCAATGTGCAGCAACAGGAGGTCAAAAGAAGCAGAGAAGATCAGTGCACAGTAACAAGAAGCAACAAGCACAGGTGGAAGTCAGTATAGAGCAACTTGAGGCCAAGAGCACTAGTGGAGGTCAGTGTAAATTATCAGTAACACAGCAACAGGACGCCACAAGCACAATTGGAGGTCAGTGAACAGCATCAGTAACACTTCAACTTCATCTCGAAGTCAAAAGCACCAGTGGAGGTCAGTGTACAGTATCACTAGCACACCAACAGGAGGCCAAAAGCACAGGTGAAGGTCAGTATACAGCAACTGGAGGCCAAGAGCACCAGTGGAGGTCAGTGTACAGTATCAGTAACACAGCAACAGGAGGTCACAAGCAAAATTGGAGGTCAGGGTACAGTACTACTAAAACAGCAACAGAGGCCAAAAGCACCAGTAGATGTCAGTAAACAGCATCAAAAAGACAACAACAGGAGGACAAAAGCACCATGGGAGATCAGTGTACAGCGTCAGTAACACAGCAACTGGAGGGAAAAAGCACCAGTGGAGGTCAGTGTACAGTATCAGTAACATAGCAACAGAAACCCACGAGCACAAGAGCAGGTCATTGTACAATAGCACCAACACAGCAACAGGAGGCAACAAGCAACACTGGAGGTGAGTGTACAGCATCAGTAACAGAGCAACATTAGGCCACAAGCAACAGTGGAGTTCAGTGTACAGTATCAGTAACACATAAAAAGGAGGCCAAAAGCACCAGTGGAGCTAAGTGTGCAGTATCAGTAACACAGAAACAGAAGGCCACAAGCACCAGTGGATGTCAGTGTACGTTATCAGTAACACATCAAAGGGACGCCAAAAACACCAGTGAAGGTCAGTGTACAGCAATAGTAACACAGCAACTTTAGGCAAAAAAAAATGGTGATCAATATACAATATCAGTAACACAGCAACAAAAGGCCACAGACAACAGTGGAGGTAAGTGTACAGTATCAGTAACGGGAACAGGAGGCCACACCAGTGGAGGTAAGTGTAGAACAATAGTAGCAGAGCAATAGGAGGCCAGATACAACCGTGGAGTTCAGTGTAAAGCAACAGTAAGATAGGGAACAGGAGTCCAAAAGCACAAGTGGAGGTCAGTATATAGTATCAGTAACACAGCAGCAGGAGGCCGCAAGCACCAGTGGAAGTCATTGAAGTGTATCAGTAACACAGCAACAAGAAGGCCACAATCTCCAGTGGAGGTCAATGTATTGTATCAGTAACACAACAAAAGGAGGCCAAAAGCACCAGTGGTGGTGAATGTGCAGCAACAGGAGGTCAAAAGAAACAGAAGAGGTCAGTGCACAGTAACAAGAGGTAACAAGCAAAAGTGGAGGTCATTGTACAGTATCAGTAACACAGCAACAGGAGGCCACAATCAAAAGCGGAGGTCAATGTACAGTATCAGTAACACATCAAAAGGAGGCCAAAAGCACAATTGAAGGTCAGTGTACAGCATTAGTAACACAGCAACATTAGGCCAAAAACAAAAATGGATACCAATATACAGTATCAGTAACACGGCAACAGGAGGCCACAAGCATCAGTGGAAGTAAGTGTACAGCTTTAGTAGCACAGCAATAGGAGGCCAGAAACAACAGTGAAGGTCATTGTAAAGCAACAGTAAGATAGGAACAGGAGGCCAAAAGCACAAGTGGAGGTAAGTGTACAGTATCAGTAACACAGCAACATGAGGCCACAATCTCCAGCAGAGTTCAGTATACAGTATCAGTAACACAGCAACAGGAGGCCAAAAACACTAATGGAGGTCAGTGCACACCATCAGTAACACAACAACAGGAGACCAGAAGCACCAGTGGAGGTCAGTGTGCAACAACAGGAAGTCAAAAGCAATAGAGGAGGTCATTGCACAGTAACAAGAAGCAACAAGCACAAGTAGAGGTCAGTGTACAGTATCAGTAACACAGAAACAGGAGACCACAAGTACCAGCAGAGGTCAATGCACAGTATCAGTAACACAGCAACAGGAGGCGAAAAGCACTAGTGGAGGTCAGTTTACACCATCAGTAACACAGCAACAGGAGGCCACAAGCATCAATGGAGGTCTGGGAACAGTATCAGTAACACAGCAAAAGGATGCCAAAATCACTAGCGGAGGTCAATGTACAGTATCAATAACACATCAAAATGAGGCCAAGAGCACCATTGAAGGTCAGTGTACAGCATTAGTAACACAGCAACAATAGGTCAAAAACAACAATGGATATCAATGTAGAGTATCAGTAACACGGCAACAGGAGGCCACAAGCACAAGTGGAGGTCAGTGTACAATATCAGTAACACAACAACACGATGCCAAAATCACTAGCGGAGGTCAATGTACAATATCAGTAACAAAACAAAAGGAGGCCAAAAGCACTAGTGGAGGTCAGTGTACACCATCAGTAACACAGCAACAGGAGAGCAGAAGCATCAGTAGAGGTCAGTGTGCAGCAACAGGAGGTCAAAAGCAACAGAAGAGGTCAGTGCACATTAACAAGATGCAACAAGCACAAGTAGAGGTCAGTGTACAGCATTAGTAACACAGAAACAGAAGGCCATAAGCACCAGCAGAGGTCAATGTACAGTATCAGTAACACAGCAACAGGAGTCCAAAAGAACTAGTGGAGTTCAGTGAACACAATCAGTAACACAGCAACAGGAGGCCACAAGCACCAGTGGAGGTCAGTGTATAATATCAGTAACAGATAAACAGGAGGCCAAAAGCACCAGTGGAGGTCAGTGTACAATATCAGTAACACAGCAACAGGAGGCCACAAGTACCAGTGGATGTAAGTGTACAGCATTTGTAGTACAGCAATAGGATGCCAGAAACTTCAGTGGATTTCAGTGTAAAGCAAGAGTAAGATAGGAACAGGAGGCCACAAACACAAGTGGAGGTCACTGTACAGTATCAGTAACACAGCAACAGGAGGCCACAAGCACCAATGAAGGTTAGTGTACACCATCAGTAACACAGGAACAGGAAGCCACAAGCACCATTGGAGGTCAGTGTATAGTATCAGTAACAGAGTCAGAGGAGGCCACATGCACCAATGGAGGTCAGGGAACAGTGTCAGTAACAGAGCAAAAGGAGGCCACAAGCACCAGTTGAGGTCAATGTGCAGCATCAGGAGGTCAAAAGGAGCAGAAAAGGTCAGTGCACACTAACAAGAAGCAAGAAGCACAAGTGGAGGTCAGTGTGCAGCAAAAGTAACACAGCAACAGGAGCCCACAAGCACCAGTGGAGGTCAGTATACAGCAACTGCAGGCCAAAAGCACCAGTGGACGTCATTACACAGTATCAATAACACAACAACAGGAGTCAACAAGCACCAGTGGAGTTCATTGTACAGTATCAGTAACACAGCAACAGGAGGCCACAAGCACAAGTGGAGGTAAGTATACAGTACTAAAAAAAAAGCAACAGGAGGCCACAAGCACAATTGGAGGTCAGTGAAGAGCATCAGTAACACAACAACCAGAGGCCACAAGCACCAGTGGAGGTCAATGTGCAGCAACAGAAGGTCAAAATCAACAGAGGAGGTCAGTGCACAGTAACAAGAGGCAACAATCAAAAGTGGAGGTCAGTGTACAGTATCATTAACACAGCAACAGGAGGCCAAAATCACCAGCGGAGGTCAATGTGCAGTATCAGTAACCCATCAAAACGAAGCAAAAAGCACCATTGAAAGATAGTGTACAGCATTAGTAACACAGCAACTTTAGGCCAAAAACAACAATGGATATCAATCTACAGTATCAGTAACACGGCAAAAGGAGGCCACAAGCACAAGTGTAGGCCAGTGTACAGTATCAGTAACACAGCAACAGGATGCCGAAATCACCAGCGGAGGTCAATGTACAGTATCAGTAAAACAGCAAAAGGAGGCCAAAAGCACTAGTGGAGGTCAGTGTACACCATCAGTAACACAACAACAAGAGACCAGAAGCACCAAGTGGAAGTCAGTGTATAGTATCAGTAACAGAGAAAGAGGAGGCCACAAGCAGAGGTCAGTGTAGAGTATCAGTAACACAGCAACAGGATGGCAAAATCACCAGCGGAGGTCAATGTACAGAATCAGTAAAATATCAAAAGGAGGCCAAAAGCACTAGTGGAGGTCAGTGTACACCATCAGTAACACAACAACAAGAGACCAAAAGCACCAGTGGAGGTCAGTTTGCAGCAACAGGAGGTCAACAGCAATAGAGGAGGTCAGTGCACAGTAACAAGAGGCAACAAGCACAAGCAGAGGTCAGTGTACAGTATCAGTAACACAAAAACAGGAGACCACAAGTACCAGCAGAGGTCAATGCACAGTATCAGTAACACAACAACAGGAGGCGAAAAGCACTAGTGGAGGTCAGTTTACACCATCAGTAACACAGTAACAGGAGGCCACAAGCATCAATGGAGGTCTGGGAACAGTATCAGTAACACAGTAAAAGGAGGCCACAAGCACCAGTTGATGTCAATGTACAGGAACAAGTCAAAAGAGGCAAAGAAGGTCAGTGCACAGTAACAAGAGGTAAGAAGTACAAGTGGAGGTCAGTGTGCAGCAACAGTAACACAACAACAGGAGGCTAAAAGCACCAGAGGAGGTCAGTGTACAGTATCAGTAACACAGCAACAGGAGACCACAAGCACCAGTGGAGGTCAATGTGCTACAACAGAAGTTCAAAAATAACAAAGGAGGTCAGTGCACAGTAACAAGAGTCAATAAGCAAAAGTGGAAGTCCGTGTACAGTATCAATAACACAGCAACAGGAGGCCACAATCACCAGCGGAGGTCAATGTACAGTATCAATAACATATCAAAAGGAGGCCAAAATCACCATTGAAGGTCAGTGTACAGCATTAGTAACACAGCAACATTAGGCCAAAAACAACAATGGATATCAATGTAGAGTATCAGTAACACGGCAACAGGAGGCCACAAGCACCAGTGGATGTAAGTGTACAGCATTAGTAGCACAGCAATAGGAGGCCAGAAACAGCACTGGAGGTCACTGTAAAGCAAAAGTAAGATAGGAACAGGAAGCCACAAGCACAAGTGGAGGTCATTGTACAGTATCAGTAACACAGCAACAGGATGTCACAATCACCAGCGGAGGTCAATATTCAATAGCAGTAACACAACAAAAGGAAGCCAAAAGCACTAGTGGAGGTCAGTGTACACCATCAATAACACAGCAATAGGAGACCAGAAGCGTCAGTGGAGGTCAATGTGCAGAAACAGGAGGTCAAAAGCAACAGAGGAGGTCAGTGCACAGTAACAAGAGGCAACAAGCACAAGTAGAGGTCAGTGTACAGTATTAGTAACACAGAAACAGGAGGCCACAAGCACCAGCAGAGGTAAATATACAGTATCAGTAACACAGCAACAGGAGGCCAAAAGCACAAGTGGAGGTCAGTGAACAAAATCAGTAACACACCAACAGGAGGCCACAAGCACCAGTGGAGGTCAGTGTATAGTATCAGTAATAGAGAAACAAGAGGCTACAAGCACCAGTGGAGGTCAGTGTACAATATCAGTAACACAGCAACAGGAGGCCACAAGTACCAGTACTTGTAAGTGTACAGCATTAGTAGTACAGCAATAGGAGACCAGAAGCGTCAGTGGAGGTCAATGTGCAGCAACAGGAGGTCAAAAGCAACAGAGGAGGTCATTGCACAGTAACAAGAGGCAACAACCACAAGTAGAGGTCAGTGTACAGTATCAGTAACAAAGCAACAGGACGCCATATGCACCAGCGGAAGTCAATGAACAGTATCATTAAAACAGCAAAAGGAGGCCAAAAGCACTAGTGGAGGTCAGTGTACACAATCAGTAACACAACAACAGGAGGCCACAAGCATAAGTGGAGGTCAGTGTATAGTATCAGTATCAAAGACACAGGAGGCCACAAGCACCACTGGTGGTCTGGGAACAGTATCAGTAACACGGCTACAGGAGGCGAAAAGCACCAGTCAATGTGCAGCAACAGGAGGTCAAAAGAGGCAGAGAAGTTCAGTGCACAGTAACAAGAGGCAAGAAGCACAAGTGGAGGTCAGTAGGCAGCAATAGTAACACAACAAAAGGAGGCCAAAAGCACCAGAGGAGGTCAGTGTACAGTATCAGTAACACAGCAACAGAAGGCCACAAGCAGCAGTGGAGGTAAATGTACAGTATCAGTAACACAACAAAAGGAGGCCAAAAGCACTAGTGGATGTCAATGTGCAGCAACAGGAGGTCAAAAGCAACAGATGAGGTCAGTGCACAGTAACAAGAGGCAACAAGTAAAAGTGGAGGTCACTGTACAGTATCAGTAACACAGCAACAGGAGACTACAATCACCAGCGGAGGTCAATGTACAGTATCAGTAACACATCAAAATGATGCCAAAAACATCATTGAAGGTCAGTGTACAGCATTAGTAACACAGCAACATTAGGCCAAAAACATCAATGGATATCAATGTACATTATCAGTAACACGGCAACAGGAGGCCACAAGCACCAGTGGAGGTAAGTGTACAGCATTAGTAACACAGCAATAGGAGGCAAAAAACAGCAGTGGAGGCCATTGCAAAGCAACAGGAACACAGCAACAGGAGACCAGAAGCACCAGTGAAGGTCAGTGTGCAGCAACAGGAGGTCAAAAGCAACAGAGGTGGTCAGTGCAGAGAAACAACAGGCAACAAGCAAAAGTAGAGGTCAGTTTACAGTATCAGTAACACAGAAACCGGACACCACAAGTACCAGCAGAGGTCAATGCACAGTATCAGTAAAACAGCAGCAGGAGGCCAAAAGCACTAGTGGAGGTCAGTGTACACCATCATTAACACAGTAACAGGAAGCCAAAAGCATCAGTGGAGGTCTGGGAACAGTATCAGTAACACAGCAAAAGGAGGCCAAAAGCACCAGTTGAGGTCAATGTACAGGAACAGGTCAAAAGAGGCAAAGAAGGTCAGTGCACAGTAACAAGAGGCAAGAAGTACAAGTGGAGGTCAGTGTGCAGCAACAGTAACACAACAACAGGAGGCCAAAAGCACCAGATGAGGTCAGTGTAAAATATCAGTAAGAAAGCAACTGGAGACCACAAGCACCAGTGGAGGTCAATATGCAGCAACAGGAGTTCAAAAGCAACAAAGGAGGTCAGTGCACAGTAACAAGAGGCAACAAGCAAAAGTGGAGGTCAGTGTACAGTATCAGTAACACAGCAACATGAGGCCAAAATCACCAGCGGAGGACAATGTACAGTATCAGTAACACATCAAAAGGAGGCCAAAAGCACCATTGAAGGTCAGTGTACAGCATTAGTAGTAGAGCAACATTAGACCAAAAACAACAATGGATATCAATGTATAGTATCAGTAACAGGGTAACAGGAGGCCACAAGCACGAGTGGATGTAAGTGTACAGCGTTAGTAGCAGAGCAATAGGAGACCAGAAACAGCACTGGAAGTCACAGTAAAGCAAAAGTAAGATAGGAACAGGAGGCCAGAAGCACAAGTGGAGATCAGTGTACAGTATCAGTAACACATCAACAGGATGCCACAATCACCAGCGGAGTTCAATATGCTACAACAGAAGTTCAAAAACAACAAAGGAGGTCAGTGCACAGTAACAAGAGTCAAAAAGCAAAAGTGGAAGTCTGTGTACAGTATCAATAACACAGCAACAGGAGGCCACAATTACCAGCGGAGGACAATGCACAGTATCAGTAGCACATCAAAAGGAGGCCAAAAGCACCATTGAAGGTCAGTGTACAGCATTAGTAGTACAGCAATATTAGACCAAAAACAACAATGGATATCAATGTATAGTATCAGTAACAGGGCAACAGGAGGCCAAAAACACCAATAGATGTAAGTGTACAGCGTTAGTAGCACAGCAATAGGAGGCCAGAAACAGCACTGGAGATCACTATAAAGCAAAAGTAAGATAGGAACAGGAGGCCACAAGCACAAGTGGAGGTCAGTGTACAGTATCAGTAACACAGCAAAAGGAGGCCTAAATCAAGAGTGGAAGTCAGTGTACACCATCAGAAACACAGCAACAGGAGACCAGAAGCACTAGTGTGGGTCAGTGTGCAGCAACATGAGGTCAAAGGCAACAGAGGAGGTCAGTGCAAAGTAACAAGAGACAACAAGCACAAGTAGAGGTAAGTGTACAGTATCATTAACACAGAGACAGGAGGCCAGAAGCACCAGCAGAGGTCAATGTACAGTATCAGTAACACAGCAACAGGAGGCCAAAAGCACTAGTTGAGATCAATGTACACTATCAGCAACACTACAACAAGGGGCCACAAGCATAAGTGGAGGTCAGTGTATAGCATCAGTATCAGATACACAGCAGGCCACAAGCACCACTGGAGGTCTGGAAACAGTATCAGTAACACAACAAAAGGAGGCCACAAGCACCAGTTGAGGTCAATGTGCAGTAACAGGAGGTCAAAAGAAGCAGAGAAGGTCAGTGCACAGTAACAAGAGGCAACAAGCAAAAGTGGAGGTCACTGTACAGTATCAGTAACACAGCAACAGGAGGCTACAATCACCAGCGGAGGTCAATGTACAGTATCAGTAACACATCAAAAGGATGCCAAAAACATCATTGAAGGTCAGTGTACAGCATTAGTAACACAGCAACATTAGGCAAAAAACAACAATGGATATCAATGTACATTATCAGTAACACGGCAACAGGAGGCCACAAGCACCAGTGGAGGTAATTGTACAGCATTAGTAACACAGCAATAGGAGGCAAAAAACAGCAGTGGAGGTCATTGCAAAGCAACAGTAACACAGCAACAGGAGACCAGAAGCACCAGTGAAGGTCAGTGTGCAGCAACAGGAGGTCAAAAGCAACAGAGGTGGTCAGTGCAGAGAAACAACAGGCAACAAGCAAAAGTAGAGGTCAGTTTACAGTATCAGTAACACAGAAACCGGACACCACAAGTACCAGCAGAGGTCAATGCACAGTATCAGTAAAACAGCAGCAGGAGGCCAAAAGCACTAGTGGAGGTCAGTGTACACCATCATTAACACAGTAACAGGAAGCCAAAAGCA
>JAUTYZ010744862.1:0-13301 GCA_032273725.1 Panulirus interruptus | reverse complement strand
TGAACTGAACTGAGCTGCTTGTTTAGTGTCAGCATCCATTCCCTGTACTTTTACAGTGAATGGTTTTACTCTTCTAGTAACACAGAGAGTATAGAATTTCAACCATGTAGATTTGCTATAAGCAAACGAATTTGCGTTTGAAATATTCACCTATAGTAGTATTTGGTGTATATATGGGATCGTATGATCATGCTGTGAAGCCATTTTATGTGCATGTATTGTGGTGCGTTTCGCTTTATTGAGCGGGTCAGAGTATGATGTAAGATATGCGTTTAACGTTTTTGATAAATCTGTGTTACTTTCTTTAATAATACGTTTTATATATTTACAACTAAATAGCGCAAAGGGCCACCTTTACCTGCATCATGTCAGATTCCTATAATTCTAGCTTTATCTTCATTGAAAACTAAATTTTTGATCGTATACGATACAAACATATTCATGTTATGAAAAATAAATTTATTTAATGTTCTGTAGATAATAAAGATATTTTCAATCATGTAATCTGCTTAATGATATGTTTAATGCTCAAACAAAGATCTTAGTCAAGAAATCGGATGAATTGTTTTCCAGCAGACGACGCACAACAGACGACAAAATCGAAGGGCGACAAGAGCATCTCTTAAATCGTTTTCAGCAAAATCAGAGGTATTTCCTCTTTATACCAGTGCTTTCTGTAATGTAGAAGGTTTCCTGTGATGTCACTGATTAAATTTATGCCAATTTCTTGTATATAAAGTGGTTCTAAGTCCCAGAAAAACTGAAGATGCTCATAGTTTTGTGAGGGTCCTCCCACGAAGATGCTTGGCATTTAATTGTCATACGAAGAAACCCTTTAATTTTCTTTAATTCACTGACGCTACTTACTTAATTATGATTATTAATACTGAGGTAGAAGAAAAAATGTTGAAGTTTGAATCTAAGGGTATACTTTGACAATAGATATATTTCCAGGAAGCTATAATTGCTATGTACCTGCGTGATGCCGAGAGTAATAGTCCAGTTGTGATTACAACATATTATTCTTAAAGATTAATATCGGAAGTTCTGTGTTATTACTGGAGAATAGATTCTGAGACTTTTCAGAATATTTAGCTGCTTTCTTGGGGAATGATAACTAATGGAACTTATCTGTATTTCATTAGTGTCCAGTATGACGAAGTTGGGCAGGGCTGGGAAGGTGAGAGGAATTACCTGGTATGAAAGTGATATGTTGTAAGACATAGATTATATCCTCAGCTTATATTTAATTGAGAAAAGTACTGTCATTTTTAAGAGAGTCGTTTATACTACAAAAACAAGGATATAGTTAGTTTCTCATGTTATGTAGACAAGTAATTATATTCTTATGATTCATATTAAGCTTAGCACTTTTTTTTTATACAGGATGTATGATTTGTAGTATATGATAGATGGTCTCATTTCCTTTGTGAGAATTAAGATGACGGTTTTGCAATTTACTGTATTTCTTAGAGACAGAACATGGGATTTAATGTCATTATTTCAAAATTGGGCATATTTTCAGCATAGAAATGTCTGTCTCCACATTCAGAATGCTTTAGAGCTATAAATTGCATCTTAACAGATGTCTGTGCTAATTATTACACATAATTAGTGGAAGGTGGATATGTTTCTTATAGTTCAATCAACAGGGTGCTTTGTAGCATTAATAATGGCGTGGACACACTTTTATATGTATGTTTACATCATAAACTATAAAAGCACAGTGTAGAAAGTAGTGCCTGGTACGAAAATTATTACCTATAAATTTCATAGATGATGACAATAGCACACATGCCAAGTAATGAGAATGTATAAAAGATAATACCAAATCTTTTATCTGGATATCTACACACCAACATCAGAGTGATTTTACCAGTTTGGAAGTACTCGCAGACCCATATCTCCCATTAATGCACAGTTATTGATTATTTTTTGTTATTCAGACTTTCATTACATTAAACAAAACTATGTTAGTTAGGTTTTCTAGACTTTAGTACAAATAAGCAAAGAAATCACAACTTAACCTTGATTAGATTAGGATGTCTTGGTCGTTTTGGTTGGCTTTCTTTCTTGAACCCCACATTTTTCATTTGAGTCTTGCAGCATTAGGAAAAATGAACTAAACAATTTTTAATTATTTTTTAGATGGTATCTTGTGTGACACACCTTATAACTCAATATTATTTACAGAAATGGTATCATTCGCGAAGTACAGCTTGGTTCCCACGGATGAGCCAAAGGATACTGAGGATCCCTCCCAATCAAGGGTCACAGGAGCCTTTGATTACAATTCAGCCTTCAGCTACAAGTCAGCGTTTGACTACAGCAAAACTTCCAGTCAGTACCAGTCTGCGTTCGACTATGGCTATGGTCACAGAACTCACTCAGTTTCCCTCAGTCTTGGAGAGAAGGGTTTGTAGAGGCTTTGATTCACTATGTGTCAGTAATGCCTAGTTACCTAGTCATGATGTAGCCCTAGCCATGATGTAGCTTTCCTCATCAGCATCACTTTTTCTGGTAGGTACTAAGGGATATATTTAGAGATATGTCAGACTGTGAAACATGCTCAAGATCTGATATCTGCATTAAGAATACCTTACTGTATTTAGATACACAGTTTTGTCAAGACAATGTATAACTGTCACTCACATCACTATAGATGTAAAGATTGACTGATTTGTATTGTATATCTCTTTGTCAGTGCTCATTTGAACATGTTAATATGTTTAATCATATCTCTGGATACAATAATTTATGTTCTTTTTTCTTCTCTAATGTCTGGCATCATGTGCAGAAGAATTCAACTGGAAGTTTCCTTAAGCATAAGGGTTACATCACATATCCATTAACTAATGTAGATTTGCATCACTCCTTACCATTGAAAATTGTGTTACTTGATGTATGCATAAAGTACTTGGTCTTCTCCTCTGTGTTCATATTACTACATTGTCATTGTTACTAATGATAAGTGTCCTTTAGTGCTTAGAGTTTGCTTGTTAGATAGATACTCTGAGTACATTTAGAAAAAATACAGTATTAACATTTGTATTGATGGTAGAGGAAGACTAGGTTTTGCTGAATATTCAAAATACTTTGGTAAGCAATTTGCACATTTACTTAGATATACATTGGACACCATGTCTGTTCTTTCAGTAAATACCATGTTTTTATTCTTATAAGATAAGTCATTACAGTCAGTATATAGGGTGAAATGTTATAGCATATGGTTTATGGAATGCTTAATCGGGTTTGTTGCTTGATTTAGGACTTAACAGAAATATCTTTATAATTCAAAAACTCCTTAATGTTGGTGAAATTAGCGAATGAAAGGCTTGGTATAAGGGTGTTTTTGATATGTTTTTACTTGAGCAGAAGCTTTGTACTGAAATGCAGTCTCACTGAAAGAGATTATTAGCAAAGCAGCAACTTTCTATCTATCTACCTATATCTCTGACACCTGTTCCCTCCGGTAACTTCCATTAAGGGGATGGCTATGACAGAAGAGTTTTCACTTATCCCTGTCGTTAATGCTTCCCTTGCATACACCATTCCACACATTCTTTCCCCATATCTCTCCCTCCAGTACTTTTCTGCTGTATTTCCCCATGTCACAGGTGGTCTTCCTCTCACACCAACCCCTTTAATCATACTACCATACTCATTCCTTGTAAACTAACCGTCTTGCATTTTTTCCATATGCCCAAACCACTTCAAAATATTATGATTCTTCCACTCTTCCATTCCAAAGTTTATTCCCTTTGCATTTCCTGTGATACCAAGTCTCTCGTAAATCCCTTCATTATATCATGTAAAGTAATTGAATAATTTTGATTTTTTCCTTAATTGAAAAGGTTATTTATTTCTATCTCTTGAAGTTTCCACTCATGGACAGAGGTCTTTATTAAGACCAAGGCTCAAATGAAAATATAAGGGAGAAAATGGAGAGAGAAAGGTAGTAAGGGATTAGTCTGAGAGTTTTGAAGGAAGTGGAAGATCGATAAGAAAATATATGAATAGTCTGACTGGATAAACATAGGCCTACTGTAGAAGGAGCACCAAAATTAATGCAATTAAGATTGTCTTAGATTGAATGGGGAGGAAGTGGAGCACTGTAGGTACTCGGGAAGGGACTTTTCAATAGATGGTTAAAGTCAGTCATAGAGTGGGAGAGGGGTGCATTAAGGTGTGTGTGTGTGGAGGGAAATGCCAGGGCAAAGATGGATATGTTTGAAGGTCCAGTAGTCCCAGTGTATGAACGTGACTCTTGGGACCTGAGTGCAAAAGAATTGAAGAAGTTGGACACGTTAGAAAAGAAATGCCTGAGAACAGTATTTGGTGTGAGGCAGATTGATATGTAAAAAATGACAGTGTAAGTGTGAGGTGTGATAGTAAGTGCAGTGTCAGAAGTGGAGGGAACATAGGGAAAGGGGAAATCAAGAATGAGATGGAAGGCTGGAGTGGAAGAGGCTTTGAGATATCTTGTCCTGAACACTCAAGAGGATGAAATGTGCATAGGATACGGTGAATTGGATTGATGTAGTTTACAGGGTGCGTCATGCTGCCAGTAGGCTGAACCAGGGTGTACGAAGCAATTAAGGGAAACCACAGAATATTCTATAGGGATTGACTGTGGAAAGGTAGACTCTGGCTTCAGTGTTTACATGAAATCTAGAGAGTAGATGTAAGCAAATGAGGGTATTGTTCATCAATTCCTGGCTCTACCTTGTTAAAGCAGGAAATGGCAAGCAAGCATGAAAAAAGAATCAAATTTGATTAGTGGAAAGGTATTCATTAGGTATTTAGTTATTACTTGATTGTGTTTATGTAAGTTGCTTTATTTTGAGAAAATAAAAGTCGTATTTCATTGTTTCATAAGAATAGGAAAGAAAGCTGTTTTGTGATGATGGATTTTACCTCTACTTGATATTGTAGTGAACTAAAGGACAATTCCCTCAGCTCTGAATAGAAAAGATTATGAAAGTACATTTATACAGAGAAACTGTATTTATTCTAATGAATTACTTGAATAAGAAGCAGTTTTAACCATCCACAAATTCCTTTGTATTTTAGACATTGAACGAAAGAAGAAGAAGTTTGCAAACTGGAGCATCATGAGCTGCCTTGCAACTATAGTAGCATGGTTTAGCTACACCTTCATTGCTCTTACCTTCCCCATTACCCTGTGGTTCTGCTTCAAGAAAATAGCCCAGTGGGAACGTCTGATTGTGTTTCGTCTTGGAAGACTACGTGGTGTGTTAGGGCCTGGGATGGTATTCATAATTCCTTGGCTAGATCATCATACCCGTGTTGACATGAGAACAAAAGCTTTCTCTGTACCACCACAACAGGTAACAAAATAAGTGTATTGAAGTCGATGTTAAGTTCAAGCTACAGTGTAAGGTTGTAAGAATTTTTCAGTGAATATATGACAAAAGTCCCAATTCCACTTATAAAAGAAGTATCATGGCACAACTCTAAACAGAGGATTTATTTTTTTAAGTTTTCAGTACAGTTTCTCTTGATCAGGATTTTTTTCTATAAATTATATATCACTCTGTGAATGTGAATCGTAACTTGAATCCCAATTTTATGAGGGTTGAAGTAGGAGAACCTTAGTTCCAGCTCCCTCCTGAAAACCTCCATGAGTACACTCATTTTACTTGGAGTGAGTGTATTATGAGATCGTTGGGTCCAGTCCCCTTTCCTTGGAAACTTTGAATGCCCTTTACAAGCCTTTAGCATTAGATCTCCCTCCAACTGGAAGAACTTAAAAAAGTTTCATTCACTGAGACATATTTTTTTCATAAAGAATAATTTACAGGAAGGAGTGTATCTTAAAGGTCTGCGTAGATGTAGCATTCTGTTTTTGTAGTTCTTAAAAAGTAATCTTTGAATATCTGAAAAATGTTTGAATGTTTAGAAAACTTTTATCTCTCAGCTGTTTGCTAATAAACCATCTCATAAGGATAGAATACATCTGAATTACTGAAAGTAACATTTTAGCTTTTAAATTTCTTCTTACAGCTTATCACAGCCGATAACGGAATAATCGAGATGGGATGTGAGGTGAAGTATCGAATCAGTGATGTGCAACGACTGACCACTTCTGTCACCTCTCCAGAGCATGGCCTACGATCATTTGGAAAAACAGTTATGCTGAATGTTCTTACCAAGAATACTGTTAGGTGAGACATGATACTGTGTAATGGATAATCTGCCTAAAGATTGTAATTTCTGAGAGTTACTATAGACCCACACCACCCCCTTCCATTGTGTAATGATTACAGTCCTCTGCCTGTGTTTGAATGAAAGAAAATATTGGAACTGTGTACAGGTTATCTGTAGTGAAGCATTTAACATACAGCTCAGCTCTCTTATAAACATATGATATCTTGTTAGGTATATGGAGGCATGCTACATAGAACTTATATAATATGCATTTTATTCAAACCCATAACTCTTTCAGAGAGACTGAACGAGATCGTCCCATGATTGCCTCACAGATCCAGAAGGAGCTCAATCTTAGAGTGCTGGAGTGGGGTATTGAAATTGGAGAAGTATCACTGTATGTTCTTTTCTGTTGTATCTAATAATCTCATGGAAGTCAAGTAGAGGAGATATTGTAGTCATGTTATATATATGTATGTATATAATTACCTATTTGTTGTTGTATGTTTGCAGTTATCTAATTGAACAGTACAGTGAGGGAGTTATATATTAATGGGGCTTCATCTCTTAGATAGTGTTCGATACCATTCTTTAACGTATTTCCTCTTTTAAATTTCTGTATATTCTGCATTCACAGTCTCATTCCTTAGCTTTTTCATTTATTCAACATTTTTGCTGTAGAAGTACTCTCACCTTTTTTTGTGAAAGAGGCTTAGGGGGTTGACATTGTGCCTAACCTTTTGCCAGAGCTCCACATGAGAATTGTGAAAGAGCAAACTATCTCATAGCAAATATAAGAATCCCATTTTTCGTATGTGATTAAGAAAATGTGTCGCCCAAAACTGGATTATACCTCTCAAGTCTGATCACTGTGTCTAATGAAGCAAAAAGATGTAATTGAGAAGGTTCAGAGAAGAGCAGCTACTATGGTTCATGAATTGTGAGCTTAAGTTACGATGAAAGTCGAGGGCTACAAATTTTCTGACATAGAGTAGAGAAAAGATTGAGGTAATCTGATCACAGCTTTCATGTTTCAGTATCATTTGGACATTAACAGTGGTCAGTTCTTCATGAGGTGCAGTACCAGAGTAACCAGAGATGATGACAGCAAGTTAGGCAAGAGGCTTGTTAATGAGAATGTAGAGAAATACTGATCTTGTATAATGGTTGGAATAGACTAAACATTGAAATTGTGACTGCTGGCAGTATACAGATGTAAAAGGCTACAACATGGCAACAAAAGCTTAAAAGATGGGGTCCTATGAGCGTAAAACTCTCTCCATGTAATGTACAAGTACAGTAGTTAAGTACACACACACACACACACACACACACACTCACACACACACACACACACACACACACACAGACACACACACAGACACGCTGATGAAACTGAGTAATGATAGTATGGATGTGGACAGCATACAAATGTTTAAGAAGTTGTATGATAGTCAAGAAATTTCAAGAGATGGAGGCTTACTTATGTAAAACTCCTTCCCCATACCATACAGTTAGGTACAGTAGTTACACATTCATGATTTACAAATAAATTGAACCATGCCCTACCAGTATATAGGTTTCTTCATTTGCTCTTCTATAATTGCCCTATTTCTCAATTTTAGTTTAGTGTCCACAGTAGAATGTTTTCTAAACATTGTACATCAGCACTTCTTTTGCACACATGTAACTTGTAATTAGCATAACTCCATGATCTTTTCTCTGGTGGTCTACCTTTCTCTCTTTGCCTACTTCCTTTTCTCTTATGTTTATGTTATTCATCTCACTTTTTTCTTTTGTATAGATACATAAGAACATCTTTTTTTCAGTATGTATGAATTACTTTGTCCACAGTATAACAATTCCTTCAAACTTCTTCAGCCTTTTCATTTATTATTTTTTGATGGCTACACGATCATGGCTAATATTTTCTTTACTGTACAGGAGTACTGTCAACATCCTTAAGGAAGCAGAACCCAACAATCCTCTGAAGCCCATCATGAATTGCTTAGGGGGTGGAGGAGGGGAAATAATTGCCCCGCCTCGGTCAGCCACCTCTGCAGCAGCTTCTTCCGTATTCAATTTACCTGGCCTTGGAAGTATGGGTGATTTCAGCTTCCTGGGTGCCAATTCCAAAAAGAAAAATGAAGCTATTGGTAAGTGTCTTCACTGTAATGATAAGAGTGAGTGTAGTTTCTTCAGATTTTAGGCATACAAATATTCAAAGAACAATACAGGTATTAACCATGCCAATTGAAGTTTAGGCTCCTAAATGCTTCAGTGGCTTGTTAATATTTTGTCACAGAATTAAAAAAATGTGAATTTTTTTTGTCCACTTCTTGCATCTAGTCAGTAAAACTTACCACATGAAATTATGTAATGTATGTAATAAAACATTTACAGTGAACTGTAACATCCTATGCAATATTTACGTACTGGGGTCTGACTAAGACCCTTTGTGATCGCTCGAATCCTTTTGCGCTACCGCTTACAGGATGAGCGTGGGGTGCAAAATAAATTTGCCGGGGTTACCAACAGAAATCAAATCAATGTGGTAATAAAAAGAGTGATTGAGAGAGCAAAAGAGGTATGCTGAAACGGTTTGGACATGTGGAGAGAAAGAGTGATATATGTGTCGAACGTGGAATAACAAGGAGAATGGGCGGACCAAATCGGAGATAGAAGGATGGAGTGAAAAAGATTTTGAGGGATCAGGGCCTGAACATGCAGGAGGGTGAAAGGCATGCAAGGGACAGAGTGAATTGGAATGATATGGTATACTGAGGTCGACGTGCTGGCATGGACTGAACTAATGCATTAAAGCAACTGGGGTAAACCATATTAAAGATCTGTGTGGCCTAGTTGTGGAGAGGGAGCTGTGATTTCAGTGAATTACACGACAGCTAGAGAATGGATGTGAGCAGATGTGGCTTTTTTTCGTCTGTTCCTGGCACTACCTTGCTAATGTGGGGAATGGTGATCAAGTATGAAAAAAAACATAAGGCAATTAACTTCACTGAAGGAAGATGACACTCACGTCTACTCATCTTCAACTTCAAATGGACCAAATGCTACCTCCAGCACTTCATATACACTATAATCACCTACTGCTGCCTTAGTCTACATAGGATCAGAAACACAGAAAAATTTTTGATAGCAAATACTTACATCTGTAAAGTTTTTTAAAACTCATATAAACTTAAATACTTGAATAAGAAAACTTAACCAGTTAAGTTATAATCTATTTTATCTGCCATCGCTCCTCTTGGCATAACAGTTATCCAAAGCAAAAAAACTCCAAAATCCAGCAACTGCTCAGCCCCAAAGGTTATCCGATTTTTGATACTTGACAGCATTAGATTTCCAATGATACCACAGGATATTCAAATATTTCAAAAAAAATTTCTGTTGTGTCATGATATACTTGGGCAAAAAACATACTTATTCAATGTGAGTTCCATTTAAATGTGTGATATACATTATAATCTCCAAGAGGTAATGGTTTGTATAAAGCACTAAGCCACTGCTTATGCTCTTACCTCACTTCTTGACTACACACCTATTAAAGAGAAATCTTAGTGATTTCCTTAGCTGTTTCACAATTAAATCTTGAGATATAATAATTTGACAAATATGAACAACTGGTATTAGTTCTAGTAATATGAGTGATAAGAATTACAGCATTACAGATAGTAAGGGACACTCTGAAAAGCCACATAACTTAACTGACATAATGGCTAAAGCTTACACTGCAAGTCCTTTGCCTGCACCTTGATGTCTATTCACTCCAGAAAGTCCCTCAAGGGATGGCCAAGGCAAAAGAGTCACCATACCTGATGAAACTCAAGTGCCTCTCCCTTAACAGGCCATTGGCAGAGGGAAATTCTAGTGCAGTGTTTCCAGAGGCTCCTAGCTAATGTTCTTACCGACTACTTCTACCTAATGTGTCTACCAAAAGTTCCTGACTAATGTTCCAATCCATTACTTCTACCTAATGCTCCCAACTAATATTCCTACTTACTCCTTCTACCTACTGCTCCTGCCTAACTTTCCAACCTACTACTTCTATCTTTTGTTCCTACCATTTTGCCAAAAGGCAGGGCTAGCACATAGTGCTCACTGCAGGAAGATCTAAAGTTATGAAGAATGAGTTGTGTGAGTTAAATGTTGTCAAGTGTTATGAGTGACAAGGAGAGATTGTATGTCTGTGGACAGAATGGTAGCAATCCATGTGTGGGTGAGGCAGAAAGAAAAGACAGCTTTCTGGGTCAGAGGAGTGCAACTTGACAACCACTGAAGTGCTAGCTCACTACGCAGCCATCACTAACCCTCCCGATACCCAGGCAGGTAGTAGCAATAATATACCTCCCTGGTTGGTGGATGCCTGCCCACTACCACCTACCACCTGTATCAATGTGTTACATGACTTTGCATTATCATTCTTCCCTGTTTTGTACAAATGATATTTGTAATATCCTAGTATGAAATGTGAGAGGATGTCCATGCTACAAAAATTGAGAGAAGGAGTTCTGTCTTTTGGGAGCATAAATTAGCAATGATAATTCTAACAGATGAGGGTAAGGTCTGTTCATCTGACCTCACTAACTGTTTGATCTTCTTATTGCTGTACACTGAAGGAAAATATCAATACACTTAATGTAAATAATTTCATTAATACATACTGGTATACATCTTCCCCATATATTTATGTATCATTCATAATTCTGTATATACATATATATATTTCTTTATGCCTAATTGCTTCTCCCACTTTAGAGGAGTATCATCATGAGCAAAAAGAACAATTGGCTCATTTGTATATATCCACTCACTTGCCGCTATGAATACCTCACTGAAACCTTAGCCTACCATCCACAGCAAAGTCCTACAAACTATTCCATGGTTTACTTTCATTGTTTCTTATATCCTTGTTCAACCCACTGACAGCTTATCATCCCCATATCATATCAGTTCTATTCATTCTATACCATGCTTGTCTCCTACCCTTCTGATAGTTCAGGCTTCGATACACTAAAGTCTCCTTTGCTTCATTCTTCCATCTCCTTTTTGGTCTCACCCCTCCCTTCCTCCCTAGCCACATCCTCCTCAGGGCAGGTCTGTGGGGCGGCTCACCTGGTGAGAGGAGGACCTCGATTATCACCAAATTGCTAACAGGTGGGGAGGCCAGGCCATTTGCACCCTCCCGTGGCCCACTCAGGTAGTCTCAGGCTTCTAGACCTGCTCATAGCTTGATCTGTGGACCCACCTACATTCTGGTTCGCAGTCTCAGTTACTTTAGCACCACTGATACACTGCACTGTTGCACTGCTAATGCACTGTTCTATCATTCTAAATATGAACTACTTTGTAAGACCTCACTAATGCGCTCCTCTTCCCCCCACCCCCTCTAGTTATAGACTATTGCCTAATACTCCACTTATGTGCTGTTTCTCAGTTCCAACTATGTGTTGCCAGGTGTCTTTGCTCATATATTGTTCAGTAATCTTAATCATGAGTTGATGTAATGCTCGCTTTCTACTCTAATCCCACTTACGTACTGTTTTATAGTCTTACTAATATTCTGTTTCATTACCCCACACGTGTGCTGTCCCTTGGTCTCATTCCTGTACAGTTCTGCAGTGCAATTTTACAGTTCCACTCATGTACAGTTTCACGATACAGTGGTCCATAGTTGCACCCATGTAATGCTACGTTGTTCCACAGTGTTCCGTTGTCCCAGTCATGTACTCCTTTATTCCCAGTTGTGTATTGTCTTGTAGTCTCCCAGATGTAATGTTCCACAGGTGTGTAGGCCTACTAGTATAATGCCTTGTAGTCCCTTGATATACGGTTCCATTACTATGTAGTCCCACTGGTATATCACCTCGTACCCCAGGTGTACTGTTCCACTACTATGCAGTCTTACTCATTACCTCACCCATGGATTGTCCCGTCGCCTCACTCATGGGCTGCCCCTGCATTACCCCATCACTCCACCCATGAGCTACCTCCGACACTGCCTTATCAACCCACTCGTAGACTGCCCCGTTACCTCACTCATGGACTACTCCTTTAACCTTACTCATGGACTGTCCCTTCACCTCTCTGCTGGACTGCCCCGCCATTTCACTCATGGACAGTACCGTCACTACATCCTTGGATGCCCCGTCAGTCCCATTTAGGGAATGCCCCGTCCTCTCACTAATGAACCGCCCCGTCTCCCCGCTTACGGACTGCCCCGTTGCCTCACTCATGGGTCGCCCATCGTCTCAAATTTATGAGCCACGCCGTCACTCCACTCACTGACTGGCCCGTTACTTTACTCCTTGACTGTCCCGTCAGCTCTCTCATGGCCCATCCCGTCACTCCACTCATAGACTGCACCGTTGCCTCACTCATGAATTGCCCCGTCATCTCATTCATGGATCACCCACTCATTCCACTCATGGAATGGCCCGACTTTCTCATGGACATCCCCCTTCGTCCCCTCATGGAGTGCCCCGTCATCTCACTCATGAACCACCCCGTCACTCCTCTCATAGATTGGTCTGTCAGTCCCCTCATGGACAGTTCCATCATTTCACTCCTGAACTGCCCCATTACTCCCCTCATGGTCTGTTCCGTCACCACACCTATGGATCAGCCCGTCACTTCACCCATGGAACCTTCCATGATGACCTGTGGCTTCTCATTTCATTGTAACTCAAGCGTTTCGTGAGGCCCTGTAGCTGGCTGTGGGAGTCAGTCCACACTTAGCTGTCAGTGGGGCAATGTGTCAAGGTGGCTGGTGAGCAGTTGCTGTACACACTGAGTCTATTTTATTCAATAAACCTAGAACAACCGCCACACTATATTTTGATTTATGAGTGAAGTGTACAACACATATAGTATTGGCTCCAACTCTGAAACCTCTACAGTTCTTCAAACATTTGATGGACCGCCCAATCACCTCAATCATGGACCGTCCCATCACCTCACTCATGGACCGCCCCATCACCTCACTCATGGACCGTTCCATCACCTCACTCATGGACCGTCCCATCACCTCACTCATGAACCACCCCATCACCTTACTCATGGACCGCCCCATCACCTCACTCATGGACCGCCCCATCACCTTATTCATGGAC